>UXGD01000092.1:0-104040 GCA_900474315.1 Torymus auratus
ATTTTAAGTTTTGATAATAATCCAGTTAATGTACTCGTGCGAGACCGTTTCTTAAAATGACTTATGTATAAGTTTAGCGTGTAGGAAAAATGCGTTGATCGCATCGGCGTTGTGTTAGTTGTAAGGGGAATTTTTACCCTATTATGTCTTTTTTCTAATCTTGCATTTTATTTTATATACCATTATCATGACTTAATAAGAGATGTATTTATTTGTTAAGTAAGATGATTTGTATTTATTAGATATGTAATTAGGCTATAAGATGATGATTTAAGCGACCGTACGACACTATAATAAATTAATTTTGACCGCAAACCAATATATTGTTCCATTAAACCCATTCTAATTTCCACCCGCTCCAAAATAGATATATATTGCCAGCAATAAATAAACCTCATACGAATTCAAAAAACATTATTCGTCAGTTTAAACCTTTCCATCACTATACGTTAATCGTACTATACCACGCACCACCACCTCTCTTCCATCCACTATATCAATTCCTGCACTCAACCCCAAGCCCCATTTCCCCCCTCGCACCATCAGAGCAATCCTCTCAACAATCCTCTTCGCCTCACCTCATCTTCTCTCTCTCTCGAAACAACCGCGTACCACTCAAGCTCTCTCGTGCGCGCGTGCACCTCGTTCGTCCATCTCCTCTTCTCTCCCGCGCGAGGACCGTATAGTTAGCGCCTATTAATATCATCGATCGAGGATCGATAGTCCCGGCCGCGCGAGGCGTCATAATGATACGCCTCTCTCTCTCTCTCTCTCGTGCATCGCGCGCTCTGGCCTCACGTACGAATAATAACATGCTATTAATATATTGGCGTTCGCGCACGCGTATATATACGCCGCGGAGAGATTGAAACGGCTGGGCCGATAACGAGGCGAGCGATAATAAAGAGAAAGTATGCGGGAGGTGGAGAGAGAGAGAGAGAGAGAGAGAGAGAGGGAGAAGGAGGGAGAAGAGTAGATGAGGAATTGCAAGGTGGATGCGGGGTGTGCGTATGTGTATGGATATATATGTGTGTGCGGGGGATTGGGAGTAATGAGGGATTTTTGAGTTTAGCGCCTCTTTGAGGTATGGAGTGTTGTTATTGATTGTAATTTGGACGACGGGGGAAGAGGAGGAAAGAAGAGGTGAGGTGTAGAGGTCGTGGTGTGGATATAACTGCGGTCGATGACTTTTGTGTGAGTTGTTTCGTTTGGTCATTTATACTTAGTTGTGGTAAAAAGGTTTGGCCGGATTAGTGGAAAGTAACGTTTTTTTTTTTTTTTTTTTTTTTTAATAAAATTTGTGTTATTAATATTTTGTTTAAATTCTTTTCTGGGATAAAGCGGTATCGTGAATAATTGTCATTACAATAATAGAACTTGACTCACTCAGTGATAATTATCAAAGAAAAAAAAAAGAATGGAGTGAAACATTGTTTTTACAAGATTATGATATCAATTGTCAACGCCATTTGCTAACTCAATTTTTTATATCTTCATTCTTCACTTTCTATATAATAATGATGCTTATAGTAACTTTATCAATCAATTCAACTATCATCTTTGAAATCAGAAATCTTTAAAAGTTAAAACTTTTATTTGAATTTAAATTTACATTTATTTTTTTACAATTGTCACTATAATTATTTATTTGCAACAGCATCGAACAAAAAGAGTAGTAGCAGGTACTTATATTGAATTCAACAAAACCGAATTTAAAAAAAAACCACGGTAACTTATGATTGATTATAACACACACGAAAAAACCATCCATTTTCAACCGTTACACCTGCAGAACCTGTCATTTAAAAACTAGGGAATTTCACCGCCTCGGCCACACTGCCGCCTGAGGAGAATATCACTAGATTGATAATTTCGCTGTGTGCGCGCGTCGCAGAAACGCACATTAGTCTGCGCGTGATATCGCCGATAAAAACAAATTTAAATTTCCTATCCGATAATAGGTAAACATCGACATTACGAAAGCCGCCAATGTTTGCCAACGTGCACGTTGCTGTTGACATTCGTTGAAATATTGCTCATTTTTCTCCGCACTCCCATAAGTATATACCCGTTATCGATAACCGCGTCGGTGTTTTTCGCTACAATATACCAGCCGCAGACGATGTCGCCACTTCTCGAGGCAGTTTCGCTCACGTAGGGGGCACCTCTGACCACGACGTCTCTCCTGCGATTACAATTCTTCCTATCCCTTTCTCTCCCTCTTTCTCTCTCTGTCGCACTTGCTGTAATCGTGCGCAGCCTCCGCCGTGCGAGGAGAGAGAAAAATAATAAACAAAAGGAGCGAGGCGCGCGCGCACGAGAAAAAGAGAGAGAGAGAGCGAACGAACAATCGAGCGTATAGGTACGAAGAGAGAGAGGATAAAGCGCATAAAGACAGAGAGAAAGAAAGAGGGCTTTACAGGATACCCTAGACGCGCGCAGCGCAGTAGTAGAAGCACCAGCAGCAGCAGCATCAGCGTTTGATAATAAGTATGCGACGACGGCAGTGGCCGGAGCAGGAGCAGCAGCGTCATCGGCTACCCGGCGTTCACTAGAGAGCCACGGAAGACGAGACGAGGCCAGCGTGTATACCTCGTCGTCTGTGTTGTGTGTCACACACCAGCGCGACGAGAGGTGTATATATAATAATATATATATACATACAACGGAGACAAGGAGAGCGAAGTGATTGAGAGAGACAGTGATAAAGAGGCCTTAAGGTGAGTACAGAGAGGGAGAGAGAGCTGGTGCAGCGTGCGCTTGTATATATGTATGTACACACGACCGTGTCCTCGTCTCGTGGAGTTTTTCCTCGCTATATACACCAACGCGCGTGCTGGTGTCTCTTTGAGATCGGCTGACATCACATTTAAGTACGCGCATATAATAAAGTGCCGAGTTCAGCGCGTCTCGCGTTTATTAGTAAGAAAAAGCAGTCAGCTTAGCACGCAGGAGTGTCGGGTTTATCGCGGCAGCGGAGCGCTGCTGGTAGCACATACACTGCAGCGCGCGCGCCTAGAGGGGGAGGTTATGTTAGCGGAGCAGCAGCCAGCTCCTCCGGACTCCGGTTCACCAGTGAACGGAGCAGTGCGAAACATAGACGTCAGAGGATCAACAACCGACGAGCCAACAACATTCCCGCAGGATTAGGAGCACGACGACGACGAGGAGGAGTTGGAGGCTGGTAGCGCTGATGAAGATACCGTTGTCTTTTCTCAATTCGTGGAAGTAAAGCGTGTGGGAGAGAGAGAGAGAGAGTGTTCGCGCACTGCTGCCGTGCGCGTGGTACGAGTAGTGCATAGATACACTACTTAAGCACTTCGCGTTCGCAAATCCGGAATATACCTACTTAGTTGAACCCGCGAATAAGAGAGACAGAGAGTGAAAGAGAGAGATATATAGAGAGGGCAGAAACGGCGAAGGAGCAATCGTGTGTGCAGTAGTAAAGTACTATCGGACGGCCGAATAGCGAGGGTCTCGAACTACTTACTTGCACAGGGGCGCGTCGCACGCGCGAAAATGTTGGCGAACGCGACGTGTCGTCGTCGTCGTTGGTTGTTCTTCGCGTGTCCGTGAAAAATCAGGAATAAAGTACGCGAGGGAGAGAGAGGGAGAGAAAGAGAGAAAGAAAGAGAGGGTGAGAAAGAGAGACTCGAGAACTGTTTGTGATCGTTTGCAGGTCGTTTCAAAATGAGCGGAGACGGTCCGAAGCGCAAAGGCGCGAGAACCTTCAAGAATCCGCCACAGCCCCACATGTGTATACAGGACAGCATAGAGGTCAGTTTTTTCAAACTTGGTTTCTATCGTTTGTTTCTTTATGTACATACTAGGATGGATCTTGTAAAATTGATGTACTTGGTTACAGGGTTCCTCGCTGCCCTGTTATGTCAATGTTCTATCGTGGGAGAAGATTGACATGCCAGCAAGGGCCAATCAACCACTGCCACTGTACGGTGGCATGAAGTTGACTCCGCCAAGGACAGAAGACAAAAACACCTGTGTGTTCGCAGTCATTGCAAATCCTGAAGTTCTGAAACTACGAGGGAAAAATGCTGTAGATAAAAATGTGAGTGTTTGCCAATGATCAAAATGTTTGTACCATCAATTGAGTTTATCTTATGAATTCTTAAATGACTTTGTCATCAATACATTAGTTTTTGTATACTCCTTTGCAATTAAACATTCACATGAATTCTAACTGTTGCTATATTTTTCAGGACCAAGTTAGTTTAATCGAAGTCCTTTTTGATTTTGTGCAATCAATGAATGAAGGAGTAGTATTTAAACGGGATTACACAATTTTGAAAGATCGTGATATCACTGGAGAGTTAAAAGAGATCTGGATTGCAGTTCAAAATCAAAGAGAGCGAGAAAATGTTGCAGCAAATCAGCAGCAAGAGACTTGGATAGATGGTCAACCACCAACCCCTCAATACTCACAGAGTGTAGAGCAACAGCAGCAGCAGCAACAACAGCCACAACAGCAGCAGCAGCAACAGAAACAGCAGCAACTACTAGCGCAGCCACAACCTCAACCACAATATCAACCACAACCACAGCTTCAACAACAGGTACAGCAGCAACAACAACAACAAATACCTCAACAGCAACAACAACAACAACAACAACAAATCCAGCAGCAGCAACAACAAATTCAGCAAAACCAACAAATGATTCAGAATTCATACATGATGTCTCAACCTCCTCAATATCAACCTAGTGTTTCTTGTAATTCTGTGGTTAATAATGATTGTTATGGAAACTACAAAGACAGATATCAGAACTACCAGAAAAAAATTTCAGTGACTATGAGCCAGAGTGAACCATATCAAAGGAACCCAATGATGGTTCGACCCTTTGTTAATGATTATCGTGCAGAACCAGAAGTAATAACCGAGAATCGAAATCCAGTAATTAGGGATCATGAGAATCTTCTGAGTCGCAGACGCAGAAGAATTAAGCAACAACCATTACAGTCACAGCCACCAATGCAACAGCAACCACCATTACAGCCACAACATCCATTGCAACAACAACAACAACAACAACAACAACCACCATTACAGCCACAGCCACCATTGCAGCCACTGCAACAACAAAACTGTCCTTCATACTCAGCTTCTCAATATCCATATCTCTCCAGACAAATGGTGCTACAGTATATACACACCAATATGACTCCAAACTATACTGAGCAGGTAAATAAATTTAATTTTGGTATATTTCAATGATTCAGGTAACTCAAGTTTTTATCAATTCTCGTCAATTAACAGCAAAACATTTAACAGTTTGTCTCAACATATACTAATATGTTTATACATCATTGTAGATGAACCCAGTAGCTTCAAATCATTATTCAGAATATATGATAATGCAACACCAACACATGGCTTCTGGTATGGAACAACGGCAAGTAGAAAATCAAATACAAGTTGAAGTACACAGAATGCAACAACAACAACAACAACAACAGCAACAGCAGCACGATCAGAAGCTCGTACCACAGCTTCCACTGCAACAGCAAAACTATGTACCTCCTTATCAAGGGCCTGGAATGAACCCTGTTGCACCAGATGGTCCTTTGAATAATGCCAACTGGTCATTTTACATGGGTGGAAACCCTCAACATATTGCTGGAAATACACCGAAGAACAATGCTGGAAAGTGGCAAAATAATTCACCGACACATCTTAAACATGTGCCACAGTCGTCTTCCTCAATGATTCCTTCCGCCGCCACTGCCGCTATTGCACCTCAAGCAAAGGTATTTTTACATGACAATTCGACGAAAAATAAATCACCTGTAAAGGTATGTTAACATTGTTATTTTTATAATTAACATTTTGGATCATTACATAAATAGCTTCATTCGTTGTTTTTACTTTAACTATCAAATGTTGTCCTGGTTATCCATAATACACAATTCTTTTATTTGACAAAACAAAAATCATTAGTTTTAAAATGTAATTTTCATTTTTACAATTTGCTTTTAAAATAAAATAAAAATATTAAAAAAATAATAATAATAATAATATTCTAGGTTCTCCAAAGAGATCAATTATTGCAAAGTAAAGAAAATATTGTCTACGGATCTCCCGAAAAGAGACCTAAAAATGGTGAAAGGAGTGCAGATGAAATTGGAATGGCTGGCGTCCAAGTTACTGATCTTGATGAGGAAGAGACGAAATCTAAAGAAACTTCAGAAAGGACATGTGTAACGACCATCTCCAAAAGACCAGAAGCCTTAAATTATGCTGCCGCTTTAAAAGAGCTCAACGAATATTCTAGAGAAGCCAAGACTTCAGTCGTAGAAAATGTAACAACGGTGTCTTCCGAGTCTCATACACAGGAGTCGAACGAAGTAAAGCAACATCATTATAATCAAAAACAAAAGTCGATTAAGACAGTTCTAAAAAGAACTTCTAAAAAGTCTTACGCCGTCAGCGATTTTAAGGTTATATATAATTTCATATGAATTTATATTAGATTGTAAGAAATGGGGAACTATAGTCATTATAATATGTGAGTCCATATTTTTATTATTAGTGATTCAATATTTATAATATTTTAAATTTAAATATGGACTGTCACACATTAACCATACATTCTTAAGTTAATGTGATACCCCAATCGACTATTATCCCCTCACTGTGTCATAAAACAGGCTGCAATTATTTTTTTTAAGAGTGTTTCTAATTCTTTAGGTCTGGTCGATGAAAAATGGCGTAAAAGACAATTTTGAACAAATGAACGCAAACGCTGTTGAACGACTACAGGAAAAAGACGCGGATGACCATCCTAAAGGACAGCAGCCCACGGCCGACGTAAACTTTAGTACTTTAGGGGGCTGGAATAGTCATGTTAAACAAAAACCCTCAGACAGTCCGAAACGTAGTCAGTCTACGGTTAACAGCATTATTAAGAGTGTGTTCAAAATACATGGTAATAATACCACTGGAGAGGACGTTGGAGCTGGAAAGAAGCAAAAACCTAATGGACAAGTGAAGGCTAACACTAAAACAGCCACTAATGAGCATGAGGATACCAATCAAGGTTAGTATATTAATAATACTAAATTTTAAATGTTAATTTTATCAAGAATATTCCTTCCATAAATGTTTATACTTATCTGACAAAAAATAATATTTTTATTTATTGACTGATTTATTTATTCGTTATAATGTTTACATTCTACTATTTTTATATTTTAAAATCTAAATCTAGTTTTCTCAATATTTATAAATATTTATAGTAAGATTAATGGAAGTAGATAGCATACAAATAAAACAATTGTCAGAATTATTTTTCTTACACTTCAGACTAACAAAAAATTTTAAGACCATATTGTATTAATAGAATATTCTATTTTAGGTTATACTATTCTAAAGAAATCGGAGAGCATCACTGCAACGACGACGACAGTGAGCACGTCGGAGGAAATAGAAAAGGAGATCGCACAGCTATCGATTCAAGACTGCAAAGACACGGCGGAAATAAACGCCGTTCTTTCGTGATAAGCATAGTTTTAGCCAGTAATAAGAAAAAAAACAACAAAATATTTGACAGCCCGCTGATAATAACCGGAATAAGATCAGTGTATATAGATAAGTTTACCGATTAAGAAAAATAATTTAGGCGACTTTCAATTAGCTTTTTAAAAACGGGAAAAAGAGGAAAAATAGTAAAAATACGTTACACGCGTAAGAAATAAACGACAATTCCATAATCCGGAGAACAAATCGACGTTACTCAAGCTGTCTTCGATGTATTTGAATTGAAGATTAATTTATAGGATTTGCTGGCGAGGCTGTGAAAATGATTTAAGATATTTCCTAAGAGGAAATAAAAATAAAAACACAATAGATAAGTTTCATAAACAAGGGGGAATAAGGAGACGAAGATGTTCCGTAAAGAAGATAAAACTCAGTTCTCAATACTTTTCAAGTAAGGCGTATTAGAGTTATTGTGCTCTTGCGTGAAGGACTGATATCAACCTATTTTTTAAATCTACTACTGCGCTATAAAAAAAAACTCCGTCAATTTTAATATGACGAGTACGGCTCCACAGGGACGCCCTTTTACGTTCCTAAGCTGAATACGCACGATGAATTATTGAATATTATGGAAGTTAAGAAGCGATTAGACGTTTATGAAACACGTAAACATGACGCATTGAAAAAAAAATATATATATACCATGGATAATGAGAATAATAAATTTTGGCAAATGTCAAAAATTACGAGGTATCGCGAGATCTCGTTCTCTCTTTTGTATATTTATAAATGCATAGCTTTATATTTTAGGAAACCAACATTGTTAAAGGTTGATGTATATTAATTTATATAATTAGCTTGTATAAATTTTATTTTTTATCTATTGAATTTTTTCTCTGTTATTTAACATCGACCTTAATTGTAAACTTATATTAGGACGAATTCGCGATGGGACTTGCAGTGTATAAGCTATTGTCACTCCCAACCTCTATTGAAATTATTTTAATTATTTTAAATTTGTCGATAATTTATATGCAGAGGATACAAACGAGATTCAGCAAATCACTTTCAATATAACAAAAAGATTGTAAAAAATGATAGTACGGCCCTATTTCACGATGATTGCAAAATATGAATATCTGATTGTAAAACAATATGGCGTACAGAGAGTTTTATCTTTAACTAAGTGATTCCTTACAAGTACCACGAGCTAATATAGCGGACATAGACAGTGGATCCCCAGTGATGTTAAAGTAATGTAAAAAACAAATAACACAAACTACGTTAAAAATAGTTACATAAAATAAAGTAATAGGGGATAATATAGAAAGAGAGAAAAACTAAAAGCCAGCAATGCACTATGATACAAACTATATTATAAAGAATATTCAAACACCCGCAATATACCGTAACCGTATTAAAGTCGTGAATTCTAAACTCTCGAAAGAAACAAAATAGAAATAAGATGCCAGGTAGAGCATCTTGGTGCACTTTGGTAGGCGAGATAGTATATGAATTGAGAAGCATTATGGGTGCTTTTTTACTTTTACGATTTCTCTCTTTTTTCTTGTCAATTTTATCCATATGCCGTAACAATGATCGTTATTTCGAGCATTTAAAAATAGAAACACCTACAATTTTTTGTGGAAAAGTTTAAGAGTAAATGCGCGTCTATACAATAATAAAATGTCTCAATGACATCTGCTAAATAAATAGTGAATTTGTAAAATATCGAATAAAACATAAATTTTAGACAGTCTATCATTAAAATTCATAATTATTTATAAACTCGTAGATAACTGAATCGTAATTATACCGTTTAATAAATCTAAACTTTCAATGCTATTGCAAAAAAAAATTCGTAAATTTTAGATCCTAAATTATCAATGGCAGAAGCAGTTATTATTTACATTCAAGTCTATTAAAAATACAGCTAAACTTAAATCCAGAAGTTTATTACATATTTTATAGAATTTAACATAAACTTTCGATATATTCTTACACATTTACTATTAAATTCATCCTTAAGGCCTTGTCGTAAAGGTGCGCCGATCGCCAAGATCCGACATTAAACGTTTTTTGCGTTGCATCGATCCGTGCAAGCGCTCTATGTAATTTACATTGCTGCCATATTGTACGTGTATATAAAGTAATAATAATTTACACGATCTAGAGGAAAATGAGATTGACTTCGCTTTCTCGGGCGAAAAGAGAAGTCATGCCACAGCTTCGGAGATAAATCTTAACTGAATGTTATTTATTCGAGTATATGAAACCATTGAGATTCTTAGAGTTTTATGGCTGTACAAAGTGCTTGTCATTAAAATTGTTGAAATTTTATTTTTGAATATGTATGCTAATGACTTTTGAAATTAATCCGAAACTCTAATGACTCATGGGTGTGCTAATAAGCGAGAGCTTTTCGCCCGAGAAAAGACTCAAAAAGTACTGTCAAACGGGACTTCGAGTTAAGGAATATTTTACTCTTATTTTGTTTGTAATATTATTTAATCAATTTTTTCCTCTGATGCCTTTCTTAAGAACAAAGTGAAGTTCTGTAAATTTTACTCGAATGATTTTTAAATCTATATTTTGTTATTTTGAAACTGAAGCTTTAGGAATGTTTTTTCCACATTTATTAGATGTATGTTATTGGCGACTCTTTAATATGTTTTAATCAGGAAAAGACAGCTTTCGTTATTTCGATTAGATTTGTTTTTCTCTAATTATTTATAAATAGATTGTTAAACTCGCTTATATTTTATAATTGGTCTGCAGTAAATGTAATTAAATTAGATATTTTTTACATTATAAAGTGAGTTTCATATTGAATTTCCTAAATGAAATCTTATGAATAAAATCAGCATAAGAACGTAACATTGATTGTTTTTTTTTATCCCTTTTCTCATTACCCCCGTATGCTAATAAGTAAACTTAATCATAATTTAATTTAATATTGTAAGTGAGAACATTATTTACTTAAATACATTTGTTAGTTTTGCAAATGAAATGCTCTTACCTGTAAATATGTACGTAAACTTTTTATCAAAAATAAGTTAGACGAACCAACGTTACAAACATCGCAATCTATCTGTAACGAAAGCTGACGATTACGGGGTGCTTCGAAACTTAGTCATTAAAAAAAAAATTTGATTCTCATAATAATTAAGCTCTAAAGCACGTACATAAGTACACGACCGTCGCATGGCATCGTAATATCAAAAGGACCAATCCTTTTTACCTAAGCTAAAGGAAGCGAGGCGACGAGACCGGATGAGAATATTATGAACTGTGGAATTTGCGATTTTATATTATATGAGTGATAAAGATAATATTTGCGAATTCGAACTCTGTTTTTCCTCTTCTTTTTGTGAATATGGAGCGCATGTGACTTTTTACTCCCTTCGTTTCGTTGTCTACATGTGTTGTTTTTCTTACATCTTTTACCGTGAAAGACATCAAAAATTGTATTATAGAGCGTGGAATGTGCGAGGAATGGTAAAACGCATTCTGTATAGTGCGAGACGGCCGCCCGGCGCTGCGAACACGCAACTTCTTCCTTCAGAACTCTTTTTACTCCAGTTATTGCATTTGTTGATATACTGTGTAAATGTATTCAGTATTCATGTTATTTTAGACTATTATTCATACGATTCATTATTATTTTTTATTATATTATTGGTACGTTTATTGTAATCTATTATTATTAATTATATTATTACTATTATTCTATGACATGTTCTTTTTTCTCAAAGATAAAATAAGTAAAAATGTTGATGATTTTATTTGAATAAATGAGTTGCAAAATAAGACTTTCACGATCGTGTATTTCTCGCAATATACTGTTAACAACGGTAATTAGTCTTTGGCTTAGATGTGCATGAACCCACTTACTTTCCCCAGTTTGAATTCACGAGCAAATATTATTTATCTACTCGACTGATCTTTGGCGCTATGAAGATTTTAAAAAGATGTATATATACTCTTATTAATTCAATGCTACACTTTGTGGATAATTTAATTTACGACGCAACACACATTATGTCTGTTCTCTTTTTGTCTGTCTGAATTAAAAAAAACATATATATATATATTTGTATTTCATTTGAGTATGGAAAAATTGTTAATTTCTTTATTACTTATGGTTATGTTTCAAATAAATTATGCATTTTTATACGAAACGTTTTAATATTCCAACTAGAACAGAACCAACATAACATACCATCATTTTAGCCATATGATCCACAATTTTAACTCACTTGCAAAGTTACACATTCACCTAAATTCTTGATAAAACCACATAACTGCTTCATTACTTTCCTTCATTGAAAAGACCCAAACACAACCGCCTCATTAAACAATTCAATTATCCTACAGGTCGCTACCACAGAAACCCCTTCACCGCCAATCATCCAGCATGAATCAAGACATTTTCGCCTAAACAAACCAACCAAACCGTCAATCTCGGCATCGCCGCTTTATATAAGAAAACGACGTTAATCCGTCAGTGTCCGACCTCCGACCTCCCGTCTTTCTCCCTCTGCGAGACTAGAATTCGAATTAAAATCCACTCGACTCGAGCGACGACGTTTCCGCAAAGGTATACGGTGCAAAGCGATTAATCAGCGCTTGCGCCGCACGTATAGAACGAGGAGCAACCGTTAAGTGCACGCGTGCGGGGATTTAGAATGCATGCTGTGTGTCACCCGTGCATATAGGTATACCTATAGCGGCGTAACATCGTGCACGCGGTCACGCGCTTTTGTCTATGGTGTAATTGCCTGTATGTACAGTCCTACTGGAAAGTCGTACTATTGATAAGAATTGTATAGTACCAAGTTTTGTTTGGTAGATTATTATACTTATAGTACTACCCAGGGCCGGATTATGAGACCAGGAGCCCCCACGTCAAAGCAGTCGCTCTAAAAATTTTATCATTAAAAAATTACCAAACCTTTATCAAATTTACAATATCTTTAATTATTTGAACATTTATTATTTTACGATTTTAAATTATTTTATATTATCTAAAAATAGATTCATTTAACACGATGTCTTATATGGGTGAGTCGTCATAAAGCGTAAAAAATGAACGTTTTCGTCAATAATACCAAGAGTTTTCTCAAGATTTAAAAGAAAAAGAGATATGTTACTAATGACGATACTTTGACTATGCTCTCCAAATTTCAGAAAGCCTATAGCTTAAAACCGTTTTCGAAATACAGTTGTTTAAAGTACGTAGCCTCGGTTTATACAACGCCGCGACTGCCGTTGTGTGCATCGAAGCTCTGCTTCGTCGAAATTGAATAGCTCTGTTAAATATCTTTCACGTGAAAGCTTGTGTGCATCTTGCCCTGAAATTATTAGATGTACTTTGCAGGCGATTGTAGGTGATCCAAATGAGAAAACGTTAACGCTTATAGAAGCTCTAGGTTTAGATAATTCGCTTGCTTATTTGGAAATTTGTTTCATTGGACTGTTTTGGAACGATATTTTAAATAGATTTAACGTAGAGACAAAGACTCTTCAATCTGCCTCAGTAGAATTATATAATATTGAAGTATATGACTATTATGAAAAGAAAGCGATTGAAAAATGTCAAATTAACGTTTATAAGTGCGAAACTTCTAAAAAACGGAAACGAAAGAATTTGATGAATAATACAAATGATACATTTTTTCTGATAGAGATAATTTACGTATAAATGTTTATTACGTTATTATAGATTCTTTGAAAACACAGCTTAAAAAGCAAAATGAGTGCTACGTCAAATTAAATAAAAATTTGGTTTTTTAATGCAATTACATAACTTAAATGTATCAGAATTGCAGAAAGAGCTAATGTGCTTATCTATTATTATTCTGATGATTTAGATGATAATTTAATTATAGAGTGTCAACAGTTTGAAGGTTATAATCTACATAATCTATGAAAATTTAAAAATTATCGCAATTGATTTATGCACGTTGATTTGCAAAAATGATCATCAAAATATTTATCCAAATCTGCATAATGCACTTTCCATATTATCATAAAAACATAATTTTTATAAACACTAGCCGTTTCTAAGCGCGCCTTGCGCGCCGTAATTTTATGAACACTAAAGTAGGAATTCTAAGCGCGCTACGCGCGCAGAGGACCTAATTTGAGTAGACCAATCATATTTTTTGCTCAGCAATATGACAGCCCTCTAAAAGCAATATGGCTGCCTCCTCAAACCCATCTCCCTTTTAACATAGGAGATAGGAGACTTCGCTCCACTTTTGTTCTTGTAGCCTAGCAACCCATTACTCCCATCATCAAATTCACGAATGAATTGATATCATAATACATCCACCATTTTTTAAAGATAGGATTAATAAGGGCATCTCTCATTAGCTAAAAAAATATGTATAATTTCGTCAATTTTTTGCTTAGCCTTCCGCCGCCCCCTAAAGACCTGCCGTCCCACGCCATTTTATTACCTATTAATGAAACATTTTAGTTTAATTGTGAAAATTAAAAAAAAAACATAAAATAAAAAAAATGAATACTTATTATGAAACTCTTTTCAATGCAAAAAAAAACAAAAATTTATATTGAAAACCAAGTGAAAACAATATGAAAATACAATGAATATCGAAAAACAAACGAATATTGTAATAAGATGTATTAGAATTATATTTTTGTAGGAATTCTCGCCCAAAAGGGATAAATTAAAATTTTTCAGAGTCAAGTACAAATAAATCTATGATAATACATCATCAAATTTTTAAATATATAATTGAAATTGATGTACCTATAACGGTTATGGTATTAAAGAGGTCGTTTTTTTATACTGTATGTTAATGACATTAATATTATAATAGTAATATACCACCGACTTTAACTTTTTTTTTTTGATAATTACAACTAATTAGGTTATTGAAATGTAAATTTGGTAATGAAGTCTTGTCACTGGCGTAAAATAAATAGCTGTTACATAATAAGTTTATAATAATTATGAATTTATTATAGTGCAGTAGAAGAGGTCAGGGTAGGAGAGACTTTCAATCTCTCCACCTTACTCCAAATTTCATTATGCTTAACTATAACAATGGCAAAACTAGTTTCCTATCAATATGCAAATCACAACTCCCTGCGGCTGCAATTCCTTAATTACACTCTCCCTTATCTTTCTTCCATCATACCTCAATCATACACTTACGCACACACGCGAGTCCCACAGCGCGACAGTATACACCTCCCAAAAAAATGTCAAAAATTCGCTTCCCACTCCCATCACCTCACCGGCCCACTACCCATTTCCCGCTTTGGCTTTCGTTCGGGACGGTACAGCGCAACACTGCCGCCGACGGGCCATACGCACACGCTCACTACTTACTTTCACCGCTCGCCCGTACGGGACCATCTGCAGCGCGCCATTAGGCCCGCGCGTCGCGAGAGAAGACGGAACTTTCCCTTTCCGCTCCTCGAACCAGCGAGATTTTCGCTTTCGCCGCGCACGAGCAAGTGAGCTCGCCCACAGCACGCACATACAGTTCTAATCAACCGTGCGCGTTCGGCTGTGCGGGCGCGCGTGAGTTTTTTTTCTTCTTTTTGTTATCCCACCCGCGCAGTGAAAACTCCCGCGCGAACCGCAAGCTCATCGTCCGTAACGACAAGAGAGGAGAGCTTTGGTGCGACGAGGGAGGGAAGAAAAAGTGCCGCGGCGATGACGATTGGAGCGAGGAAACGAAGGAGTAGGATCGTTCAGGAGAGGCGAGTGATTAGTGAGCTGGAGAGGTACTGTGGTGTGAGATGATGGGGATGACACGCTGGACGCTGGTGAATTGGATTTTTCTATCTCACGAGGAAGGTGGAAAAGTGCGAAGACATGGTTCGTGTGTAAAAGTCGCGAGGTGGTTTCGTGCGGAGTCGCCGGAATTAATTGGCTTGGAATTCGACAAAAGTGACGGATTGTGACGCGCGATTTCCCGTTTGTGCAGAAATATACCTCGAAAGTGGAGATTTTATTTTTCTTTTCTTTGACAACATTAGTGCGCGTTTGTTATAAATAAAATTTATGGGTTGAGCCCGAAAAGTGAAAGGGAAATAAGAATATACAAGAAAAAGTATACGTTAAGCTTATTGCATACGCACACTTGTTGCTTGCTTGCTACCTATAACAAACCAAAAATATTGTGCCTTATATTTTTCATAATATACTCAATCTAACTAGAATTATTATTTATTAATCTAGTTAATAAAGTAGTAACTTATTGAATAGTAACCGCAATATATCGATAAACTGCCGATCAGCCGAAGAAAAAACCGCAAAAAATTATACTCTGGGCGCACACATACATACAAGAATCTCTCGCGCAAACAGCAAAGTGAAAGAGTCAAGATAAGAGCGTCGAGTGTACGTCCACTCGAGCGGCGCAATTTTCGCGCCCGCACGCGTGGAGGCAGTTCTTTTGTACAACCGGCTTTCTGTGGCCGACGCCGCGGGCAAACACACACACATACACGAGCGCTTTTTGTCCTGAGGCTCAAGTGGCTGCAGTCCTCGGGGCCTTTTGTTTTCTCGCAAAATTAGCCTGCAGCGCGGCTTGCAAATATTGGGTGCAGTGCAGCGGAGTGGCGAACGCAGGTGGTTGGTTGGTGAGTATTGTATATAGATATAGGTGAGTTGATAGGGGGAAAGAGGATTGGTTGTTTCGAGGACGTACGCGCGTGGGTTGATTTTTCCCTTTTTCTTCGTTAAGGTATTTTGATTTTCTTTATTGAATTCGCGTGGGAATTGATTTTCATTGCTTTTTGTAATTAAGTTAATTCTTTTTAGTCAGTTCCTGGTTGGTATCGAGTATAATGCATCTTAGGTTGATTATTTCATTTTTTTTTATTTTTTATTATTAAATTCGCTAAATTGATGATGATACATTGTGGTACTATAAGATGGTACACTGAAGTATACTTTTTTTAAATGTAATATTTTTTGTAACACAGGCACAATTTTAACGTTTTTTGATCCTAAAAAATGGGTTTAAAGTAACCGATTTTAGACCAGCGCACACAAAAGTGCCGTAGCAAAAATCCAAACCTGTGTCTCAAAAAATATCGCCTGTACCAATTAGGACTAAGTATACTCGGTCTAAAAAGGCCCACTTTAGGCCCTTGGTACACAATATACTATTTCGATGCACGTAGACATAAAATTCGATTTTAAGCCTCGTTTTGCGGTTGTAAAATCAAATTTTCGCCTCCGCTTACGAAAAGTACTATTTTGTCTAGGCCTATTATCAGCATAATCATTCCACTGTTCTCCAATTCTTTCTCATCATTTCGCCGTAACGACCAAACGCGAACGCACCGCTCTATACCTAAAAAAAAATTACCCGCCAAATCTTCGAAACAAAAGACAACCTTCTCTATCCATTTATCCAGCTCCATATATACCCACACGCACAATTATACACATTCTCAGCCGAGCGTTTCCACTCTTTTCCAGAAACCCAGCGGAGCGTGACCGTGACCTCGTGCCGCTCTCTCGCTACCATCACCAGTACACTCGCGCTCCCGCACATAATGCAGTACTTGCACAGGATTCTATATAGGTGTACTTATGACGACTGAGACCGCGAAGATGCCGACTGCGTAAAGTGAGAGCTCAGCAACACGGCAACAGAAGGGACTACTACTATACCACATAGTAGAAATATATCCGTTCCTTTCTCTCCCCGCTTCTCTGCATATATCGCGCAGAGAGCAGGCACATAGTACAGCCGTGGACTCAGTCGGTCCGTCGCTCACGTGGAGCCTAGTAGTGCTGTATATCCACTCGAGAGGAGAAGAGAGAGAGAGCAGCCCCATAGTCGGGATAGTAAAAGGGGCCGCGAGATCGGCCGGCCGCCGCAGACGCTCGGCGATCATGAGGCCGTGCGCCTCGTGCTGCTACTGCTGCTGCCGTTGCTTCAGTGCATAGAGAGAAGGGATTTTATATACTTGTTCTTCGTGGGCTTTGGTTTTTCTCTGTTTTTCCACGCAGTGCCAGAAGCACTAAGAGAGCCAAAGATGGCACCGAGCAATTTCAAGGACGACGAGTCGCTGAAGGCCGCGGAGATCGACAACGAGATGAGCGGTGAGGCGTTGTGTACTTGTATATATCTATATGCTGTGTAATTACGGGCGGTGGCGGGATCGTGTGGACTTTTATAGAGGCTTCGTATGGACTATAGTTCGCCATGTGCGGAGGCCTTTTTATTTCGAGAATTCAGAAATCTAGCCGTATGACCATTTGAAAACAGTTATGCTGTATAGTAGTAGTACAGTTATAAGAGCATGAGAATTCCTTACAAGGAGTTTATAGCAGAGCGGGAGATAGAGAGGAATTAGATGAGAGGATCTCGGTTCGCGGAGTTCACGGGACGCGCGAAGTTTATTTGCAGAAACGCGCAATGAGTTTGATGAATGGCGGTGTATGAGCTCCGCGCGTTCTTATGCAAGGAAAGTACCGCCGCTGTGCTGTGCACTTCTCTCTTTTGTGAATGAGATTTATTGCGCACGGACTCGCGGTTCACGTTTTATGGGCATTTTTGCGTTGTATATTAGCTAAAGATATCGCTGTTTTATATGTGCTAATTATTTCGTGTATTCGAGCTGGTTATAATCTATAAAATCTCTATTCTGTGTAATCGTATACCGTATTATATAGATTAATTCTTTCAATTATACGCATATCGTAGGTATAAAATTCTCATTTTCACCGCGACCGAATTCTCGCGTTCGGTA
Organism: Torymus auratus; assembly: GCA_900474315.1. Taxonomy (NCBI): domain Eukaryota; kingdom Metazoa; phylum Arthropoda; class Insecta; order Hymenoptera; family Torymidae; genus Torymus; species Torymus auratus. The sequence goes on from UXGD01000092.1 coordinate 18,246, forward strand.
TCCCCAACTTCTTTGTACACTCTGGCCGATACATACCCGAAAGTCCCATCATCTATCCACATATTTGATCTCCAAAACTCCATTGCAAAAGACACATACGAAACCTCGCTATATAACCGCGAACTCAAACTTCCACTAAAAAGGCTTTTAGCTGTGCGTAAACAATCCGGTCGGCGTAGATAATCGTCAAATCAAAACTTGTGCAATAACTCGCCTCTTACACGCTTCTTCCATACTAGAGAGAGAGAGAGAGAATGTATCTTCAACGCCGGGCGCGCGTGTCGAACGCGCGCGTAAAACGGAATTCGAAATTCTCAACCGCGCCTATAATGCGAGAGTAGTGCCTGCCGCGCATTGCCGCCAGCTGTATATACGCTTTCGTAACTTTTCGAAAGGCTGCAGCGCGCGACGTGCCGGATCGGTCGTCGGCGTTTTCTCGCGAGCGACGCGATGATCATGCTTACCGGTTATTTCGCCAAGGATCGATCGCTGGACGGTTGTAATCGTGACTGGGCATTTTTTATGTCGATGATGGCGGTCGGTTATTCTAATTAGATGGTGAAATTGCATATTTTTTAGGAGATTTTAGAAGGAAGAGGAAAATTGTTATTTGAGCGGAATGTTTTTATAGGTTTTGTGTAGATCGGCAAGTTTTTATTAACTTTTTTCTTACGTATGCAAACGGCTGAGACGATTTGTTATGTAAGAATAATTAAACGAATGTTTCTATGCTAATTGTTTTAATCTAATCCCATGTACGAATATATTTGAATATATATATGATATACATTTGAATTATATATGAATATATCATTTTTGGCGTCTGATGTATACTTTTTCATAATAAGAATTATAGATAGGTCAATTGTTATCACGGTTACAAAATGTAAGGATGAACATTTGGTCGAAAAATAATTTTTCAAAAAATAATATATTTTTATAACGATTTAAAATCAAAGCAATTATATTGATATTTTAATGTTATTGTGATTATGGCATTCTGCTGCAATGAAATCTCTGTAACCGTAAAAATCGCGAAAAGATTACATTATCTCACGGAGGAAACTATATGTATGAAAGGTCAAAGCCTCTGTGCTTTATATTGCCTCTCATTATGCATACTCTGAAGACCATTCCCGCGCGTAGTATGTTTGCGCATAAACAGACATATTTCATACCATAAAAGTATACTTCTTTAGATCATCATCACATTTCAACGTGCGGCTCGACGAGAAATATCACAACATTTACTTCAACGTATACTACTGTAATATTAAACGCGTTTATTTTAATCAAAAATCATATAATATGCTTCACACATATAACTTTATTAATTGATACAGCTTCATTAAATAATATAAAAATTTACTAAGAAAGATAGCAGCCCCTTTAAGAAAAATGAATTATATTTTTTAATATAGCTTTTCAATTTTACACGAGCAAATAATTATACGTACGTATGATTATCTTAATGCGAGCAAAAAATTTTTAATTCACCACCTTATTCCCCCTTAATACATGTACTTACTTACAATTTTCTACTACCATTTTAACATACATATAAATCCTTGCATGTAAATAATTTTTCCCCACAAACATACCACCACACACAAACATTCTCGCGCCACTATAAACCAGTAAATTACACACTCCTCCTTCTCGCAACTCTTCAAGGCCCGCATATATCAATCCATCCCACATCATCTCTCGCAACTCACCCGCGTCTATATCTATAAAAATTGAATCGGCAAACCCACGAAGCGTTAAAAACCGCATCGCACGGTAGCATCATTATTACAGTATCTAACGAATAGTGCGTGTACACCGCGACTACTTACTCTCGCTTTCATTATATATATAGACAAAAACGCGCGTGCTATAGCGTGCAGCCGCATCATCACGCTCTCGCGGCCTCGGCTTACTTTTCGCGTGCATGCGCGGGCTGCATCGCTTTCTTCCCGCGCGAAGATTCGATTCGCTCGGAGATTTCGCGAGTCACTCGCTCGCAATAATGATTGGGTGTAGGTACGCGCGGGTGAGCGAGTGATTTGATTACGATAATGGTTGTCACTTTCGCCGGTGATGATTGAAAGAGAGGCTTGGTGTATGAAGAAAGTTGAATTGGGAGTGGGTGGTTTGGGAGATGGATTGGCTGTGGAAATTGTCGGGTAATTTTGCGATGGTAATGCGGTTGATGGGTTCATCCGATGTGTATATATAGACAACGGACGATTTTAATGGAATTGAAAGCTTTTACGTTGAATACGTTCTGTAATTGTACGACACTGGAGTATCGCGAGTCTCTGTACGTACGTACGTATTTATAAAGTCGCCTGTGATCAAGACCAGTTATCTATACTATTTTTTAACTTCCATATCTGTATAAAAATTACATATCGTATCACGACCGAACCTCACGATGACGCCTATATATAAATAACTATTCCCACTTTGACACATCTGTAATCGGATAAATCGGCCAGCCGCGTTGAAGAGATAATAATATATGGCAGCAGTTGAAAGAAGCATCAATTACATAAATATATATGTGTAACGCGCATGATGCATCGTCATCGGGAGCGAACAGCGCGTGGCCGTTAATGAAGGCGTTCGTTTGCTTTGGATAAAGTGCTAACTGCGCCGCCCGCTGACCAGCACAGTTTAGCGAGGACACGTAACATTATTGCACGATCAGAGACACAGACGCGCGTGTTGCTTGAGAGACAAAAGTTAGCGGCTAAAAGAATACCTGTTCTTTATTTTACGACGACGGAGATGAAGCAGCGGGTTAGCGCTCGCTTTTTTTAGAGACGCTTTATCGGTGGCGCGAGAGCGGACCGATTATGTAAAATCTGTTTTTTATATAGCTGTATTACTTCACGGGATGTTTCTTAGCTTGGCTAGATTATGAAATATTTTTTCATTGAAGGATTCTCCGTATATATAGGCGATTCATAATTAATGGTAATACTGTTATATCAGTATACGCTCGTAGTTTTATTTTTGTCAGTTCATTAGCATTATTCGGCGTTTTAAAATAGCCACAATTGCATTGTATATATCCACACTTATTTTTCGACAAGGAAAAAAACAATTATATACTATACCAGCGCTTTTTGCACGTACCCAAAATGTTAATTCATTCGCGTGATATCTAAACCTGTAACGACCGTTACCCAAACACCTCCAAAAATAAACTCTGAAACAACGGATTAACGATTCATCTCTCTTTGGCAAAAAAAATCCTCATCATTCCGCATTCTCGTCCAACCCGGAAATGGAAAAAAAAAATGTATACCAAACTCGCGAAACCCCCGGGCGTAAATCACAGCCACTACCTACCGAAATCTCGACTGAATGCATCATGAGAACCAAGGAATTATTATGAACCTCTTACGTATACATTATATACCTATAAGGCGGAAAAAGGATTATTGTCTCTCTTTCAAGCGCGCAGGTAATTGTCGATTCAAGACGGGTACGCGGTGCACAGATGTCGCCGGTTTCGGCGCCGGCGCATACTAACGAAGGCTACACACTGCCACCGCTGCTTATATCGATCATTTTGGGGAAAAAGGCGGTACGAGGGTACTTGTAAACGCTTGTTGCCAATTATCCGACCCGATTGTATGTCGGGAATGTAAGAGGTGTGTACGTGAGACTTTGTCGCTTTTCACCGCGACTGAGACAATGTGTACTTGTATGTGATTGCGATCCGATCGCGCGCGTGGACACTTTGATGATTCGCGGCGCGGACCGTGCGATGGCTTTTTTCTCATTCAGATAGCGTGGTTTGTTCTATTCCTTTCTAACACGAGTTTCGCGTGTCGGATGGTTGTAGTGGAATATTGAGCAGGCGAGGCGAAAATGGTAAATAAGGTGGGGTTATAGTGTGAGGATAAGTTGTTTTGAGAAAACAAGATCATTTGCGTAAAATTACACGTCGCATGAGTGAGTTGCATGAAAAATTTTTCGAATATCTATAAATACTTTCGATTTCTTTTATACAAGCTAATTTATTTATTAACGTATTTGCCTCGATATATTGTATCACTGCCAGCGTCACATAGATATACGTATATGGAAAACTTTCTACTATACTAGCTGTATATTATAATATAGCTTTCATTCTTACACAATATACGATTAATATTCCGAGGTTGAGTTGAGCTTTTTATTATGTTCATAATTAATAATGCTCGTGCGAATTTTATTTATAAACGAAGTGTCCTATACGTTAATTGAATAGATAATATAATGCGTTATGGTAACTTATACCGTTGGTCGTACATTATTGCAATTTATGCATACAAAACAAACTGTTCAATCTGATGACGGCATGTGTAAAATATCTTCAAAATATCGAACGTAAATAGGCGCCACTTATAATTGTAGATTAGCTAGTGTCAAAGTATGGATAAATGAAATATACAATATAATTACATTATTATGGAGTTATTACAAAAATTCATATATATTTATTAAACAATATAAAATTCCAGTCGTGGAGGAACGACTTCAGATCCTCCTCAAAGAAGGCGCCAACATCCCAGCTGACAGCGATCTCGACAACCTGGTCTTACCGGACTACTATGACCCGGTAAAATTCCACCTTGGCCAACAGGCCTTCTACAACAATGTCTTCGCGATGATGATAGCTAAACTCTCGGGCCTGCTGACTCTACTAGCCGTCCCGTCGATCCTCGACATCCTTATCTTCACAAAACAGAGTGGCACCCCGTGCACGGCCTTCAAGCGCTATGCCTCCACGATATTACACACGTTCGTGTGGTACGAAAAGGAGCCCGGCAAGCAGCTCGAGTGAGTGGTAATTTATTTATATCGCGTTCTTGGAATAGGCAATATAGAACGTGAAAATGAATCGCGGGCCGAAAGTCCATTACCGCGAGAGAAAGTTAATAAAATGCGCCGCAGAGGTATGATTATGTGTAGCGGATAGCGATATAGGGTGAGGTTAATGACGAGGTTTGTTTTACATTTTCTTTTTTTGATTTACCCTAGAAACGGTTTGGATGTTTTCAACTTAATGACTTTGATTGCCCCGGCAAATTAATGAACTACATTTCGCGATGCCATATTAAATATCTGTCAACGTAAAGAAAAAGTATATAATACAGTGTATATACAGTGGCTGTTGGAATTCATTGTTTGGTCGGTAAATTTAACGTGAATGCAGAAAGAAGCGCAGGGAGTCGTCGTATGTCAATACACTTGTCGATGATGCCCGCGCCGCGTGTTTATTCTGGCACGAGCCGCGTGTAACTTTCGCCTCCGGAATAAAGACATTATCTCAGGAATGCAAACGGCCGAGTAATTTAGATTCGTCGAATGTCCCCCCGTTTTTATACGTATAATTGAAATGTAAAATTTCATAGCGAGATATAAGTCGTTTCGGTGAAATTGCCGAAATATTAAATTCTTAGAATTTTTTAACGCAATCTCGAGGAAAGTCAAATTTGGCTATATGGTGCAGATAAAGTTTGAATTAATCCAACGATTTTTTCTATACAATTCGAATCATATATATTTATGTAAATAATGATAAACTAATATAAACTTAATTATATTTAAAACAAAATGTTTTTAAACTTTAATTTTAACTAAATTTACAAACGCACATTGCAGGTTCTTCAACTCCCTGAAGAACGTACGCAAGAAGCACTGCATCGCCTCGCGGCGTAGCTTCGAGGCGGGTTTCGGCCGTATCACCCAGCTCGACATGGCCCTCACGCAGTTCGGCTTCATCGGGTTCACGCTCCTCAGTGGCGATCAGCTGGGTGTCCTCACCACCGAAGACGAGCTCAACGGACTGGTACACTTCTGGCGCGTGATCGGCCGCATGCTCGGCATGGACGATAGGTATGGTATAGTGTGATTTTCACTTAGCGCGCGGCCCGATTTCCCTTTGTCTCGGATTTTTCCCTTTTTCTCTCGGCGGTTCATATCGCGCGCGGTGAAACGCGCCGCGCGGCTTTCACGAGGGGAGGTGCCCAAAAAAAGTCGACGCGCGGTTATCAAGGCTTCTCCTTTCTAAGAAACGATTTTGTCGAGGAAGAGAAGAGAAAAATGCTAAGTTTTAGTTTGCTGGACTTTTTTTTTATTGGTGTGTGTGTTGTGATTTTGAATGGTGTATAAGGGGATTGGATTGGGTTTTGTTGGGTATGTAAATTTTAGTTGGTGAAATTCCTTTTTGATGGTCAACTTTTTACTTTGGAAATTTATTGCGATTTCTAGAATGAATTGAGCATAAAATAATTAAAATTTTCAAATCGTATACAACTACCTGTCTATAAACGATACATTTCGACAAAACATAGAACTACTACAGGTACTCATTACGACACTTATTCTACGCAGATACAATTTGTGCAACGGCACCGCCGCCGAGTGCCGTGCGCTCTGCAGGCGATTGCTCGACGATATCTTTATCCCGCACTTCCAGGTGAGAAACAAGAATTTCGACGAAATGGGAGGGATATTGCTGGAAGGCTTGTGGCCGGTTAACCCCCACTTAGACCCGAAAGCCTACACCGCCTTCACGCTGCATCTCGCCGCGTCGGCGTCGACGAACAACAATCACTCCATTGTCATCGGTAAGTAAGGAGATGTCGCGTTGATGACGCTTTCACTGTAATTTGTGCCGTCACGGAATGACTTTGTTTTTTCCTCTTCGAGGAAATAGTGTTGCATGTTTTTTTCCATATTTAACGTCGCTCGGGTGCGACAGGTATAGAAAGGAGGAAGCATGATGTCGGAACTATTGCAAATTTTATTTATATCGAATTTTTCGTTATTTGTGATTGTTTTTGAGTTTTTCTTTCGTGGTATTTTAATAATTTCGTCTTTATAATGAGTTGAAGTATGATGGGTGACAAAAAAATTGTCAAAAGTAAAGCAAATCTAAAAATTTTGAATGTATTGTATCTAAATTGTTTTGAATACCTCGAAAATACAAAATTTAGGTATAAATTTGTTAATTAATTTAATGACTATATTATTATAAATAACCTGAAGAACGGGAGATAACTAAAAAAATAATTAAAAAATTACAAACTTATTGCGATATAAGAAAGATGGGACATTTTCGATAAATACGCCATTTACGTAATACGTCATATACGTAATAGCAACTTTCTCATCCACTCGCGAATTAACGTTATTTAAAAGAAAAAAAAATTTAATTTAAAACTATCTTATTCAAAAAGAGAATAAACCCTCAGAAAAATGAATTTAAACGAGGTTTTGAGGGTCGATTCCTGATATCTAAAAAAAATTAAGCTGTGTCTATCCAATTTGAAATATGCTTCATTTTAGTAAAAAATGATATTGCTTCTACTGACAGTTATGTAGTATTCATGTTACTAAAACGAGCAAAACAGATTATAAAGAAGCCACAAAAAAACTAAAATTTAAGCTCTGATTTATTAAAAACTTTTTTTTCTTAGAAAATTATAAGCATTCAAAGATAACTATGAAATCGGTTAGAAATTTATCTTGTATTTTGAATATTTAATGTATATATTGGTTGGAATAGGGTGTGCACTCCCCTTTCGTTAATTATATTTCGGAACTTTATCCAAAAGAGAATAAAAAAAAATAAAATAAAGCAAAATGTAACATTCTAATAATGAATACATATAAATTCTCGTTTAAATTTTTCTTATCTATATCTAAGTGATAATACTTACATCTGAAGCATCGATGAAAAATTCTTATACACTATATTGTATTGTACACTTATATACAATAACCCTAAATTAAACATGTTTCAGACACAAAATCCATGTCCTTCTACAGCCGCTTCATGCTGAACCTGCAGCTGATGGTACACCAGTATCTAATGCCACCGAGGCACTGGTGGTCGCGCTACTTTAGGGCCTTTTTCAACGCGCAGATGAGGATGGCGATCTACCTTACCGAGAAGTTTCCCTTCCTTGCCTACTGGCTCTTCGGCAAGAAGAACTCGCAGATCAACATCTACAAGTTCCACTACGATTGATTGATTGCGCTACACACGCACATGCACGCATGCACGGAGTATTATTAGGACACAGGAACTTTTGTAGAGAAGAAAAAAAAATACTCTTATTATCACGAATCCAAAGGACATACTTAGCGAGTAAAAAAAATCGCGCGGAAAATGTAAAAAAAAAAAAAAAAATGTTACGGTGTATCGCGTACTTAGCGTTATGATTATATTTTATAGGCTAATCGATCATCGTTGTAAATTATAATTATCACCCCAAAACAATAATGTATGTACATTCCTTTTTATACTCTACGTATATGTATTATAGCGACTATTATTATTATTATTATTATTACTATTGTTGTTGTTGTATTTTATATTTAGCCGGTAACCCTCGATATTGATTGTTGAGACAATAAAAGCTCGTTGTTACAAAAAAGACCACATATCATCGTCTCCTTCTCTCTCACTAGCCCCTTGGAAATACTCGCATTTTCACGCAAACGTCATTTGTTTTCTCGTGTGGTGTGGAAGGCGGCGCATCAGAGGGCAAATCGAGATCAAGAAAATAATAACGCGCGATATTATAATTGATCGACGCGGGGCCACGCGCGCGCGTGCGACTGACGTCAAAAGGGTCCTTACTGTTGTAGATATATAGGTACTTATATATAACCGTCGCATTTGTATTTCGCGCCGCTGCAGGCACGTCGCAGCGAATGTCAAAGGCACCGACGGCGACGGGGTAAATTTAGAAGTCGTCATCAGGGCATCGACGCCGCGCTGCCGCATGGACATTGACGCTGGAACGACGGTGAGTGGCCGTGTGGAAAGCTGTTTCTTTTTTGGTGATTGGAATTGAATTTGCGCGCGGTATTATTTTGAGAGTACGAGGTATGGTGGTGTTGATTGGTTAGAGGGTTGGATAACCTCGCGGAGAAGGTAACCAATAAATGTTTGTTTACTTTATAACAATTTACAAAATAACAACTATTTTATAGAAAACTATAAATCCTTTAGTTTTGAAAAAAAAATGTTGGAGTTATAAACTAGATTTGCAAGTATATTTTGTTTTTTTTTTTTCAAGATGTCAGTGTCAATAAGAGGTTCTTGGCAGCGAGTTTCGCATACATTTCCGCACTTTTATTGATCGGTTTGATTATACGAGTTTCGCGCGAAAAAATGTGAGATCGCTGGTGAAATTTTACGATCAGCGAATTGAAATGTCCAAACTGCATTTCTCAAAAGTTGTTATCATTGGAAACATTGATTCTTCGCTAGAACGTGCCGTTTATTTTCTTTTCAAACTAATAAAATGACGATTTTTTACAAGACGGATTTCCCCCTCGCGGATCATATACTATATTTATACGTTTTATTTCAATCTCTATTCAAGTGAAAATTTTGTTTAAGATGCGTTTGCCATACATAAACGAGAACACAGTGCTACTATAAATTATATAAATAGTACAATATTCTTCGCTGTATTTTGTTTTAAATTATAAAAAAAGACTTATGCTCGGTTCTCTATTTAAATGAAAGTGACAGTGCTGTAGAAAGTAAAACATCAACATTTAATATTCTTTTGTCGCAATATCAAGCAACGCGCTATATACTCATTAACATAGCCACTTTCAAAAATTCAAGACCGCGTGAGCGTTTTTCAGCGCGAAATACCAGGCTATTACAAAAAATGAATATACATGTTTTCCTAAAGAGCGGGCGTGTACATTACGGTTTCGCGACTAACAAGCGGAGTGGCCTATATTCGTCTAGTCCACCTCAATTATACGGAGGACTAATTGCACGGTCATTAATGCACGCCGACGAGAGAGGGATATAGAGATAGAGATATACACTTTGGCGCTCGCTTTTTCCGGTACAAGAATTGTCCCCGTTCGCGACAATGTCAGTGGAAAATTTGCATGTCGTGTTGGACCGCTTCATATACTCGATTGTCTTAACGAAGGCTGCTAGTATACTGCTCCGTCGAACAATGAAATGCTTTTGTTGCTTTCCGAAATAAAAAAAATTACACTGTGCAGAAAATAAAATGCAACGTTTTTTGCCGATTGTTGGTAAACAATAGCCGTAGATAATTGAGCGTGAAACAAATGTTTTTTTTTTATTCAAAATATTGAAAAGATAAGATTATTTACACCGCGCTTGAAAGCGGTGGGTAATTTTTTAACAGAAGAGGTCTTTTAAAATTTCGCAATATTATGTTGAGAAACTATAGAAGTATTAACCACTGTAATAGTATGCAAGCAACACTACACATATTGTTTATGTAAATACGTGCTACCTAGAATTCATTCCTACCATATTCATCTCATTACTCTCGAATCCTCTTTGAACATATTACATTTAATAATCCTTATATTCACCACCTGTACCATCCTCTACCCGCAGGCAGCACATCACCCGCCACAATCATGACCTGAATGGCACCACCCTCGAACCCATTCCGCGGCGGCCCTACAAAGGACTACTGCGACGCTGACGACTGCTGTCGACGTCCCCCGCGTCCACGTCGCAGCTGGGAGAGTAAGTTCGGCTGCTGCGCCGCTGTCAGTTTGAGCGTCCTCGAGGTAAAGCGCCTGCTGCTACTCACCCTTGAGATGCTCGTCGACTCGCGGGCTATACGCTTTGCAGGCGCGCTTCTGCCTGTTGCATTCAGCTTCGTGGACGCTGGGATAGGTGTGCCTGTCGCCGTTGCCGCTGTCTACACTTTTCGCAAGTATATATGTAGTTCGATTAGTAGTTTTTATAATACGAAATATTGAGCTGTCACAATATAAAATAAAATTATAGTCAATTAAACTTTTTTGTTGACTTATAATAATATACTTATTTGAATGACTGCATGATTGGGTATTAATTCAATGCAATTTTTCTTTGAAACAACTAATTATCATTTTAATGCAATTGTTTGGTTATATCTATTATATCTTTTAGCAAACTGTTATATAAATTTCACATTTTTTGCTGAGGTTTAAGTCAAAATTATCATAGACCATTTTTTATGCATTCTTGAATAAGACAAAAGACATTCCGTCATTACAGGTACCAAGTGCGACCATGTTACCCAAAAATGAAACGAGTGATGCGTCGCGTCGTTCTGTGCCTCGTCGTCTGTGCAATTCTAAACGTCGTGACCATCGTTCTTATTGCGTGCTTCGTGAATTTGAAGCCAAACTCACTCAAGGACCTTTTCCAAGCGTCTATGAGATTTTACTCGAGGAACGCGTCCTATAAGCTCACCATCGACGAACTGCAACTCGATTTTCAGTGCTGCGGTCATTCGTCTTTCGTCGATTGGTTTGCCTTTAATTGGCAGGTATTTTTCATTTTGTATAAGTAAATACAAATTTTCTTCTCAACATATATACACGAACATTCCATTAATACGTCCATAGGAGTTACTACATACGCATTATTTTTATATTATAAACAAGAATTTTTAATCACAAATTTATCAACTCAAAAGGGGCCTGATTATGAAGATTCCGGGGACGAATACACCGGCCGCAGCGTGCCGTTCAGCTGTTGCAATCGACGGACAATTTTACCCTGCGCCCACGCGGAAATGCGACCTGGTGACGGGAGAACCGTCAACAACCACGGCTGCGCTGTTATTCTCAGCGGGATACTATTCAAAATCGCCGTGGTCGGCTATGCGATGACGAGCCTCATTATCTGCACACAAGTCCTCGCGATAATTGTGCTGATCAGGGTACAAACAACATTGTTGTATTCTTTCCATTATGTATACTACGCCCGATAATATGAAGTAGAACCAACCGGATGATAATTTCAAATGTCGAGAATTCATTTTGCATGCAAAATGGACGTTCTTTCCAGTTTTTTCCGGTTATCAAGTCGATATGGGATCGGCCGGTCGTTTGATTTTAAATCCAGAAGTTTCAATTCGTTGAGAATTCCTTTTTTTTTCTTTACTTTTAATTATTCATTAAGTGACGAACGATCGCGTGTTTATCGTTTGCAGATTATAAAAAGGGTGTTGCCTGAATTATGTCCCTCGGAGTGCTCGTGCTGGGAGTCGAGATGTCCGTTAAATGCGAATGTCATTAATTACAGGTAAAACGTTTAATGCTTGCTTAATCGAATAGATACGATGATATTATGTTGATTAACACCAATAGTATGTATACATCGCTTTGCTTGGAAAACATTAAATAGGCTTTCTATTTTCGTCTTAAGACATTTAAACTATAGAAATTTTCCTTAATCGATCCTCACGAAAACATATTATTTCAATCCGGTATTCGAACAATTTTAAGCTGATACTTAATTTTCCATTTTCTCAAGAAATTATTTTTGTCGATATCGTTTTATCGAATCCCATTAAAATTCTACGATATAATAAGTAATCCCGGTTTGCTTTCGCAACGAAACTGTATCTAATAAAGTATATACTAAATTACTTTTAACAAACAATATTGTCTATATAACTCTAATAATAAATCAGTTCAGACGACTGCTCGTCCCCCTGTGCCAAGAAATCTGCAGGACGTTTTTGCGGAACGAATCAGAAAAAGACTCGAAAACTGTCAAAATCGTGTAAACCTCCACGTGGTCGGCAAATATTGAGGAAAACCTGCCGTAGCACATCGTCTAAGTGCTCGACGCAGTCGTTGTGTTCGACCTCCTGGAGCTCGGAAAGTTCGACGTCCTGTGCCGAGCTGACGTCGAGCCCAAGTCTTCCGGGATGCACTGAATCGGCGAGGATAGAACCGAGCGCGCAGACTCATCATCAAGTAACACAGCCGCAGAGGCGGAAAACTGGATTTTAAATGTCGAATGTAAGTTTTTGACAATTTCAATTTTAATGGTAGTATAATTCAATGTTTTTATTGTTATTTTTAAGGGGAGAGGGTAATGAAATTGACAAAACAATTACTGTTTTCATATTATACGGAAAACTGTTCTTTAAGTTAGGAAAAACTTAACAAAATTGGTTCCGTTTTTTTTTGTTTTGCATTTTCCTTCTTAATCTTTTACAAGTATTCGCATAATCTGCTAACGAAACTTTTAAAATTAAAATCATGCTTTTCTTTTATTGGAATGATACTGAGGGATATGCTTGCAATGATTCAGTTGCCTAGATCAAAACCTGTTGCGCGAGGGATTTTGAATAAAAAAAAGTGAATGAAAACTTTATGCTACATATACTGACCAGTGTAGCATCTCGCCATGTTTATGTGAATTTTCTTCCTTCATAAACTTCAGATAATTTCAAGCGAAAGATTTTTGTGTCTATATAATTACTTTATTTTTTTTTTTTATACTTTATGTCTATTATTGTATACTAGTACTACAAGCAGTTAAGTACATGATTTGGAATGCAAAAGATTAGATTTTCATAGAATATTTAGTCTTTATTAATAATTAACAATTAACAAGCATAGCCAAATTGCAATACAATAGCTTAATTTTAATACAGAAGCATTGAAAAATAACGGTGATCCACGTTGGTTATATTGTAAATTTGTATCGGAAAAATTTTCAAACGCCAGGCAATACTCACGATCACGTATTCTACAGTAACGTCATTATTTCTAGTAAAATACAGACATACGAGACGTGTCATTTACTAAACAATGCGTGTTACTATCAAACTATTTCGTATGTCCATGCAACTTCGCTGATTACTTAGATAATTTTTTGTTATTAAAATCTGTGCAGTAGATTTTTCAAATATGTTATTTATTATTTAAGCTTACTTTATGCAGCTTGAAAACTACATCGCATGCCATCATAATTCATAATGCATATGCAATATAATCAACTGGTGCTGCAATCCAATATATCTGATAATCTAATATCTTCACTTTCTCTTGTTAATGTGGAAACGCCAGCTAGAGACTTTTGCAAAAAAATTTACACACAATTTAAATTTAGAAACAATAATTTCTATCAAAAATATAAAGATGGACAAAATGCAGCCCCAGTAGAACATTGTGAAGCAAAATCTCATTTGTTTCATGTCAATTGTATTATTGACAGTTTTCTCATCGCTTTTAGTCAACTTCTCTAAGTTGAACGAATATATTCCTGCCTCATTAATACTCTTCAACAATGAATTAACTTTTGACGCTAAAGGCCAGTCCTCAACAAAAGTATATGCTATCGGCCTATCAACTAAATTATTCTTTGCCTTATAAATTTCGCCATTCAAATGCCCAAAGGCTTTGAGCACGCCGAGGTGTACAAAACAGACCAAATTCTCAGCATTACCCAATCTTCTTAAACATTCGTGAATATCATGAGTAACTTGATAGCGCTCGCGCAGCTGTGGATGGTAGACCAACTCCCGATGCTGAACTTCACCGTATATTGGTAGATTTGACTTGACGACATCATCGGGGGATTCGATAGTTCGAATGGAACTAGGACCTGTCTGAAGGGCACTCAGCCGACTCTGGATATACAGGTTGATTATATATATTAGTACTAAGATATTTATGAAAAAGAATTTGCCTCGCGAACTTGTTGGAGATCTGAAGCTCGGTATGGCGGTGAACATTCGTAGGAATTCCAGTGATGATATGATTAGAGACTGATTGAGGGTGTACTTGAGAGTGATGATAGACACAAAGGCTGTACCGACAAGACAAAGACAGACTTCATCTGTAAAAATAGACATAACTTTTTTGGCGAATGATACGGGATATGTTCGCGTCACAATACAAATTCCGTTAGTAGCGATAGGATTGGTCATGAGTTTCAAGTGATCGCGTATTAACATTTGAACCGTTAAGAATTCTATTTTACCCAACTGTATGTCTTTTAAAAATCCCGTAGGTCCGCTTTTAGTAATAAAACCGAAGGTTTTATAATATTTTAGTGTAGCGCGTGCGTTTAGCCTCTCTAATACAACGTCAAATATTTTATAGGATATATCGCCATAATCTGCAAAACCTAACCGAGGGCTTGTTGGTATTGTCACTAATAATTTTCGAGCTCCTATTTTAATTCTATGTTCATAAAGATTTCTCGTTTTATCAATGTAAAAGTCGTCGCATTTATTGATTGAACTGCAATGAGACATGGATTTCTTACTATCAAATTGAAGCAAAGTCCAATGTTCACTTTCTTTGTGAATATCGTCCACTATTTTCCAAAATTCAGAGCCTGTACGAGCATAAGGATTGAAGTTATATATGGTCACGTGGCCTTCTTTATCACTACAAAAATACAAAGCAGATAAAATTTTAAAATACCAAATTATTTTCAAGAACTGTCTTGCGGATCTACATCCGTTATCATAATCTGTGTTGACTAATAAAAAATAGGCTTCATTATTCCACCAAACTGATCCTTTTAAATTTTTTAAGATATGTACGAGTGTTATGTTTGATGAAACCACAATAGTAACATTGGTCGCAAGTTTACATTTTGTGGCAACAACAGTTTCGTTCATACTAAAGAATCCTTCAAAACATTTATGCCGTAGAAAAAGAGTGTCATCATTAATTTCTACTAAATTAACAGGGATCAAATTAGGATAAACTATATTCAACACAACACTTTCTTCTGCAGCCCAATTGCCAATCATAATGAAGTTCTCGAAATATTTGGTGTAACAATTTTTCATTACAAATTCCTAATAACAATATCAACAATAGTTTAAGCACAAATTAATAATATAATCGACATAAAAAAGTAGAAAATAATAAAATACTTACTAATGATTTCCATAAATGATCTGTCTCTTTCAGGTCTTGGTGTAAATTTCCACTCGATGCTCCATTTTGTAAAATAATAAAATGTAATATGAAAATGTAAATATAAAGAATTCCTAATTTCATTTTTACATTAACAAGTTAGTAAGATATTCAAAGTTATTGCACATATACATTTTAAATTCCCATCATTCCGACATTTACAGTCATCCAATGATAAAAATGGCAAATTGAAATAAATAATAATTATTATTCTATTAATTCATATTTTGTTTATTGTTTATTATGGGTCAATCGATCGATACATATATAATAATATTGAAAGTGTAATCTCTTAGTTCTGATACAGTACAACCCTCGTTGTCAACTAAACAAAATTTCAGAGTTACCTTCACTTGACTTTGAGTTATTTTACTTCTTTACTACAGTTACAAGCACTCGTAATTGGGTTTATTAAGTATTCCTATATATAAAATAAATATTTTGACCTACAAGCCAAACGCGTGAAATAGATTGCTCGGAAAAGTCTGAAAATGGCTGTAAAAGTCAATATTATCCTTCTTTCTAGTGCGAAAATCAGAAATATGCATGGCATGGTTTAAAATTTTATTTCACGGTTTCAGGAGTAAGACAAAAATTAGAACAATACGAATCATTCCAGAGCAGTCGAAAAGAATAAAACATAAAAGTGGTGTAATATTATTTATACTGCAGTGAAGTGTGATTATTTTTAATCTTATATATCTTTAAGCAACACAAAGCATTGTATTTTTACAATAAATTAGACTTTCTTGAGTTTTTTAGATGTTACGTATTGTAAATCAATAGTAAGCAATTGATTTTCCAATAAGTAAAATTTCTTATTTATTTTAAATAACTTAAAACATACAATAGAAAATATTTTTCTTAGAAATATAAAAATACCTTCCAAACATTTTTAAGATACATTTAATTAGTTTCTAAAATAATTTTTTATCATTCCTCACTTTAATTAAAATGTAGCTGCAGAAGTTTTTTAAAAAGGAAAAAAATTCGGAAGTAAGCTGAAAAGCTATACTAATAAAAATCCTTTCATGCAATTCCTATCCTATACAAAAAAGATATGGACTTGAGATTGTCACCTCTAATGAATGTGATTGGTCGATTTGAAATGGACAACACATTCCTATACGAATATAACAAAATTAATTTTATTACTCTCTCCTTTTATTGTAATTTATAAGAAGTATCAAGTTCGATGTGAGAGATAAATAAGAGCTATATATTTAAATAATAAAAAGTAAAGGAGTTGTTTGTAATAAAATGACATCACATATTAATTATACTATTTTGAATTATACAGAGCGTCAACACCATGAATAATATCTACGCATCAACCAAGAACTCACGACAAACAATCAAAAATCGGCGTTCTGTGTGCGTAATATATATCACGCTCTACAGTGAATTACCAGCTAGACATTCGCCTTTATATCGAGTGGTGATGATTCAGTGCCGGTAGACCGTGAAATTTCCGACAATTCCTCCGCAACGAGGCGAACAATATACCCGCAGACATACCGATAAGGTTTCGCTAGCCGCTTGAGAGTTGACCAAAGGCCGATTTCGAAGAAGAGGCCGCCGCCACTGCCATAAGGTAGGCAAAGGCCTTACCGACGGCGTTATTACGAATCCCTGACGCATCGATGAGAAAACGCGACTTTCAAAACAAACTTTTCCCTCTCTTGCGCGCGGCCGTATAATCTTTATACGTTTTCCAAAGAACATGGCACGCCTGCTTATTTAAACAATTTCCGCAGACTTTTTACACAGCCGTTCCCAGTATACCCAAGAAAGAAAAAAAAACCAAAAATATCACGTTCGAACGGCGCTATATACACAATTGGGGCGTCACGCGCCGACCGAAACTAACTGTCAGGCCAAACAAGTCTTCCGTCGGAAGCTTCAAAAGAAGCCGGGGGGAGCCTTAATAGACGATTGCAAAATAGTAATTGCCCCGAGGACAGATATAAGCGGCGCGCCGCTGGCTTTTACAGGTCATCGCTGTGTGCGTGTATGCTTGATGGGGAAGGAAAAGAGAAAAGCGCTAGAAGATGTAGGCAATTTTCGTCGTCGCTCTGGAAAATTCGACAGCTCGCTCTCGCACAAACTCTCACCTTCTGCGCGAGAGTCGTTGAATCATGTATTATCGGAAGGCCGCGTTCAGTGTTGCGGCTGTATGTACATGAGGTGAAGTAAATCCGGAGTTTCGTAAACGTATATATATTCTTTATTTTCCGATGGTATTTTTAGAGCTAAGTCTATATATAATGTGTAGTTGTACGGGTCTATATAGTTTTTGTGCATTATTTTTACGATTGTAAAGGAAACTGTTTTATAGTATGATGTTATTTAGAGGCGGTGTTATGTTTTATATATATTTATGGTTATTGCTGAGAAAGCGTGGATTATACTTTACAACAAATTGACTGTAATGAAAACATTCTATAGTTGCGCAAAAATAAATGAGCAATAATATATTTTCTTTAGAGAAAGTTTATTTAATTGAATGTAAATATTAAGTAGTTTTAGTTATGTAAGTGTAAATAACAGAGCTATATAAAGTAGGTGATAACAACAAGTCAACAATGAAAATAGAAACTTGATATTAATCATTGTTGATGGTAAAGCAATTAAGATTGATTGTTTCTCATTTATTGTAGCTTGGTCAATTAAAATTCAATTCCTTATCCAAGTTACTTATAACAACATCAATTCTCGCGCTTCGCGTTGATGAGAATGCATTATATTTTGACGCTGAAGATTTATCTGTTTCCTATTTGCCTTCATTTTGTTCATAAAAAGTAGCTGCAACTCGAATCAAATAATTACAAATGCAGGTATTAATTATTACCATCTTATTCCTGTTCGATACAAAGAAAAAGAAACATAAATTTTCAAAATACTATATATCATCAATTATTTTCTTTATACCAAAAACAAAAACAACGACATTATATACATTATTCCCACTTGTAACATCAGAAAAATTCCCCCGACAAATTCAACTATATCGTGCAGCTTACGATTTTCTCGTCGCAGCTTCACCGCGTCATCGCTTCTACACTCTATCTTATACGCTATATACCTACCGTCGACTTGGTGTGACGAATCAGCCGCCCGTTAATAGAACGACTCTTTTGCATTTCTGGCTGGCTTTAGCCTCGTTTCGCGAAGGCGCGCTCGGCGAGCGCTTGTTTCTTTTTTCTTCCACCTCGCTTCGCGCTGCTTTGTTTATGTCGCTATGCTTGCAGGAGCTTTTTGCTGCGACTCGAGTGTTTTATATATATAGATAGGTGGTCGAGTGTGCAACAGCGCGGCTTGCAGGAAGTCGTACTTTTTGCTTACAGTGTGTTGCGCGAAAGCCATTGTGCAGCTGCGGGCGATTTTTCTCGATTGGTGTATAATTGTAATTGAATTTGTATTTGGTGCGGAATAGGCGTGTGTTATAGATTGTGATGTGGTAAAAGTTGTTTGTGAGTGAGCTTTGAATTATTAATAGGAGGATTTTCTTTTTTCTTTTAATTAGTTTGGAGGCTTACGATTTTGATAATTATTATGATCGGAAAATAATCAAGAAAATATGACTGTTAACGCGTTGTAACGTTTATAATCTTCATTTATATTTTACTTCTGTACGATAATGACTGTTATTAAATATTAAAATACAGCATCATTAAATACTGCTTTGTACAGGTACAAGGTTTTCAAATGAGATAATAAAGAGATTTTTTTTAGAAAATATTACACAACGTTCAATGTGCCGTGAAAGTGAAGCAGACCTCTTGAATTAATGAACGTCCTAAATATTCGAGAAGATCGCGTGTACATAATGAAACTTGCTTTTTTTTGTTCATACTTTCCCTGTAAAAACTATGTCATCGTACAAAAAAAAGTTGATGCATAAGGTCAAAAATGTATTTTCAAAATCTTACTGCCTACGTCAAAGCTCAAAGTCACATGAATTTTTCATTTAAAAAATTATTATGCGCAACACAAACAACCTCATTATATTTTAAAATTTTCCTCTATTTATATTTAATATAATTATACATCGAAAAATCTTCCGCAAGAAAAAAAAACTACGAAATTTGCATCACTTAGCATTGTTTGCCTCTCTCTCTCTCTATATATACAGCGCTCGACTATTCCGACGCGCTCGCTCTTTCTAATTTCTAACGACGGCCGCTAACGGCGCGCTCGACGCTCGCTCGTGTGACGTCACGGTCACGTGACCCGCCGTTTGAATTCCCCCATCTTCCAACGTCGCCGTTATTTCCCAAACAAAACAAACTCAACCTAACTATACCTTCTTTTCAGAAACTTGCTCCAAAATCCTTACACTCCAATTATACATCCGCAAACTGCAGCCTTTGCTCCTGCACACAGTACACCATCCACGCGTTCCGAAAGAGAGCCGTTATACATTTAAACTTATCCTCACACACACACTATACTCTCTCTCCCTACCTCAACGTGAGCTCTCTGATGTAGGCGCGCGGCGCGGTTCGTTTCCCCTCTCCTCACACAGTCTCACCGAACGGTTATCGCTCGCTCGCTCGCTCGCTGGGGCGCTCTGAGCTCAGCTCGCTCTCGCGAGGGGCTCAGTTGTTGGTCAGTCGCCGCCGACTATTTATCGTGTCGCGCCTGTGTAGCATGTGCCGCCGCAGCCTCACGCCGCCGCCAGTCGTTCGCACGCCGCCGCACTTTGCCGCCCTCGCCGCCGTAGTCGTCGTTCAGCAACAGCACGCCTACGCCCTCGCCACCTACGGCTATCGTTAGAGGTGCACTGCACGCGCGCTATAGACGACACGTCCCTTCCCAAAGACGACGAGAGTTTTAGAGAGAAATTTTTCCCACGCCTGCCGCGCGAGCTTTGAGGGAGAATATAATGACGAGCAGCAGCAGCAGTTCTTGACGGATTTTCTGTCCCCGTGAAATACCTAGCTACTATCTACTACTCGTTCCCGCCCTTTTTGCCTTTCCTATATAGCTGGCGAAAGAGTGTGTGAGAAGAGCGTGTAGAAGACAGACAGACGCGCACACGGACGTAGACAGCTGAGGGAGAAGGAAAGAGAGAAACGACTTTCTCGAGAGGAGGAGAGTGCGTGTCGTGAATTCGAGTGGCCTGCTGTAGGAGAGAAAGGAGCTTCGTCGTTTACTTACAAACACAGCACACACATCGAGAGAGTTTTTTATATATACGTACATTTTTTTTTGTATCGCCCATCGAGGATTAAAGAAACTACGTCAAGATGAGCTGCACGAGTAAACCGGTGCCGCTGACCAGTACCTGCGAGACGATGCTGAGCAAGTGCGAAATACCGATCATCGACCTCGCGCACGTGGGTAAGTGTCTGCGCCTGCTCCTCTTACTCATACTTATATAGCATAGTTGTGTATACACCTCGCATGCCCGTTAGATATCGTTTCCTTCGTTTCGGAGCACATCACCGACCGCTCACACATGTGTATGTGAAGAAACGCGGCCGGCAGCAGCACACGTGGTCGAGAAAGAGAAAGAGACAGCGCGATGCTGCTGACTTGTGGGTCGCTATAGGTTTCGGGGATTAGGTATAGGCTATATAAAGTGGAATGTGTCTCGCTCTCGGTGTCTAGCCGCCGCATCCGGTCCAGTTCGGCGACGGCTGGTGATGAATTGCAGGTCGTGCAGTGTGTTGTGTGCGTTGCGGGGTTGGGAAAAGCGATGGTTTTGGAAGTATAATTATATGGATGGTGAGTGTAGAATTGGTTATCTCGCTCCGGAATCTTTGTATATATACTGAACTCTGTGTAGTTTTCGAAACGTTATAACGTATTTTAATCATGCAGATGTATATTGAAAAGAAACTTGAATATTGATCAATCGAAACACTCGACCTATAAAAATTACGCTTATAATCTCTCGCTGTATTTCTCAACGCTAATTGAGAAATTCGAGTTTCAGAAACGCGCAAGCTTTGGAAAAAAAAGTCTGTTTCGAAACCTTTTCAGAGCGAAAATAATATTATAAGAATATAATCCCCCTTCGATCATCTTCTCATGCAAAACCTTTAATCCGATAATTTACATATCGGAAAAAAACAATAACAGAAATCGCCAGCCCATTACAACCGCATCTCGATATAGAAAAACGCACTGCTATACCTCGGTATATATTTCGTAACCGCGAGACGACGACGAAAAAAGCTTCGTCTATATAAAAACCAAAAGTTCCGCGCGCGCGCAGGCTTCGATAATGCACTTTCATAAGGTACCAGACTACGTCTCTGTATATTACCTAACGTAACGAGTGCATCGTTAAGTCATCGATGGATTCTCTCTCCCATTTTTTTATTTTTCTGCTAAAATCGTGACTTGCGCGCGGTCACGACGACTGTACGTCGCGCGCGTGTAAGTATAGCCACGCGGAATCGGGCCATAGGTCGACAGCGGACGAGACGACGGCCCGACGAAAAGCACACGCGCGTGTTTGTGTGTGCCGATGCAGTCGCGATACCGTACGCCGGTGGTGTAAGAGAGCGGATGAGTCGAGCGGAGACGGTTTAGAAAGACTTTTTTTTGGGGGTTTTAAAGGGAAGTCAAAGAATTTTAGTTTGATTTATGATGGCAGGTTACTGTAAAAGAAATGCGGTTTAATTAGAATAGATTTTCCAGCTAAACTTAAGGTTAAAAATAAAAAAGAAACAATTTCAATTAATAATGCGGTTGGAACGATCTAAAGCTGAAAAAGTTTTATTTTTTTTTCTGCATTATTTATTTCCCCGCTACTGTTCCAGATAAGACCAACCGCGCGCGTATATCGTTAGATAAATAAATTTAAATGAATTATCTGCGCTCGCGTATATACATACCGTACCTACATACCTATACCCACACCGTAAAAACCGCGCCACTGATCTTAAAAAAATAGAAACTCGTTACCACTGCATCGATTATCTCTCCCACACGCACGCCTCTCGGTTTTTACATCTCTCCCGCGTAAATACGTATACGCGTGCATACAAGATGAAAAGCGTTTTTTTTTTTATAAACCTTAAGGCGCAGTCCCCTATTAACCGAGTGACACACGCGGGGCCGATCGGGTACACACTCAAGGCGACATGATGCTCGTGGCGAAATCACACCCGCGAGAGGGACAGAGGCGGAGAATTATATTCACGCGCTCGTTGTGAAAATGTATATAACGTTTCAATGCCGGTGAAAATTTTTCACTCTCGCGGCGGTCGAGGTGGTAGTGGTGGCGATCCTTGGACGGTTTCCCGCAGAAAATTATACACGATGTATATACATGCACGCGAAAGTAGTTATAGCAGCGGTGGGGTTATATGGAACGCGCGCGAGTTGAAAAACTCGCGGTGATGATGATGGCAGTTATGTAAGTTTGGGGTCAAGGGTTTTGAGAATTTTTAGTTCGCGGTTATATATCTCGCGTAAGGTATATAACTGAAACATAAATTGATTTAATTATGACTGTATACATGGCATGCCTCGTATTATAAATATAACACATGAGTGATTCTTCAAACAATTCAATATATTATTTCGAACGATAAGAGCCGATAATAGGCACTGTCTTACACGGCTTTCCAATAAAACAAACCGCGCCACAGCTCACCGCGCGCGCTTGCATGCACACACTAAACTTTTACTCACTTTTACATCTCACGCGCCGGCAACACCGAAAAAGAAAGTATACCTATACACACACGTGACTTCATTAATCTCCCATTCTCTCTTATATTAATCAAAGAGTACCGTTATATACGAACAAATAACCTAATTCATGCATACAGAAGGAAAGTGTATCCATCGCTGTTATACGCGCGCATCTCCTCTCGTGCACCGTTTCTTATAACAGTCATCACCGTGTACTTATATACACTTTCTCCCGCGTCCGATCAAAAGGCGTCCGCACGAAACAGCGATTATCGCGTGCAAGAGAGGAGGGACAAAGAGTCGACGTATATATCCGAACGCAGATAAATAGATATAGATAGACGCATAAAGAGAGACGCAAAGAGATAAGTAGAGAGTGGCACGCGCGCTCGCTGCTGCCGTATGCTGACCACGCGTCGGCGACACTTCGCGTTTATAACGCCCGGCTGCGTCTCCCCCTTCGATCCCGTCCTCATCCACAGATAGACGTCGACGGTCGTCGTATATATTCATCTCGTTCGTGTTTCTCGACGCGATCGATATGTAACCGGCCGGCGCTAAACAATTTTCTTTCGGGAGAGTGTACAATTAAGTATTGTTCGGGATGCTTTTGCAGTATGCTGGTATATGAGATGGGGAGGCTTTGATGTTGGAGCTGTAATGCCCGCCTGGCGAGAAAGTTTTATATATACAGGAGGCGAAGCAGCAGCAGAAGTCCGGGATGACATAATGGGAGGCGGAGGAGGCTGGCGAATGACTCTATGTTTACGTAATTATTTCGGATGGGGAAGGCTTTTTTCTTTTTGAAGATTGTTTTGACTTTTGGAGTGAAAGTCTTTGATAAATTATTATAAGCGAGATTGAAAGGTACACAGAAAAAAGTGATTTCCAGGTTGAAACATACAAAAGTATTGTTTCCTCTCGATTCTGTTAGATTCAACTTTTTCCACCATTAAAATATACCCCCATTTCTTAAAATATCTTTTAATAGACGACGAATTATGAAACGTCCTTTTATTTCGGAGCACTCTCCCATTGAGTCATCACCGCATCTCTTACCCAATTCCGGAACACCCACACTTCCCTGTTCTTCTTATACAAATCTTCCACAGCCTTATTCCCAAACCCAATCACCATCTCACCCCCCATCCCTCTTAATTACAACCACCACCCACGTAAATTTCAGCACCCTCCGTCCTCTCCCTCCAAAAATAGCCGCACTAATATCGCGATTCGCGATCGTCCACCCACGCACATACTTTCTCTCCGTTGACTCACCCTATACCTAATACACATACACACATAGATCGGTCATTCACCACCAATAAAAAAACACCCTTTTCCTCCTACATACACTTCTGCAGCCTTTTTCCTCCCTCGCACACCCACACGGGTGCGGGCGACACTTTCACTCGGCACACGCGCGTATAGTCCAAAAATACCGGAAAACCGCCTAAAAATATACGCGCGTGGCTCGGTGCGCGTGGCACGCGAGAAATTCAAGATTCGTCTGCAACAGCAGTAGCAGCAGCAGGAGCGAAGAAGAAGCCAACAGCATCGGTTGCCAGGCAACCAGCCGATACGAGGTCAGGCGCCTGGGCCCGACAGTATATACTCTGTGTATGCGTACCTATATATATATGCGAGCACGTCCGTTGTGAGGTCAGAGCCCCTCTCTCTCTCTCGTTCTGTCTCTGTCTCACAAAGGGCCCCTCCCTGTAGCGGCTGCTGCTGCTGCTGCTTTCCCCCCTCGACGCGCGCGCTCGCGCAGTCTTTCTCCGTCTGTCTCCCTCTCGCTCTCTCTCGTTTCGTTCCTTCATCGGCAGAGAGCTGTATATGTATGCTCCCTTTCCCCCGGGCTGGCCGGCCGCCCTTGTCGACTCTTCGTGCGTGATGCACGGCTGCGTGCGTGAGAACGCGCAGCACCGCGCGGTGTCTGGTAGCAGCGAGTGCTCTCTGTGTATGTGTGTGCCTGTATATTGTCTGCGTGCGTGCGTGCGTGATTTAGTTTTGCAAATTGATGGAAATTCGATTATATACGAGCGGTATACACACAGGGCTGGCAAGGGATATATTCGGTGGTTGGGTCGGGATTCGTGCACCATTTGCTTGAATTGATCATGCGAGTAATATTTCCTTGCTAACAGGGTACGGCGATTTTAGTTACAAAATGTTCACATTATACATTTGCATTTAAATTGTACTATATTATGCAGTTTTCAATGTCTTATTTCACTGCATGCAGAATGGAAGAAACCCAAGCTCTGAAATCGCAAGTGAAACTTCGCGCAGTAAAACATTCACTATCAACTCATAACTTGACAATACCGCAATAAAAAATAAAAGAATACACACCACACACTCGTAAAATAAAAATACCGCCAACAACTTTTGCGTTC
Source organism: Torymus auratus (assembly GCA_900474315.1). NCBI lineage: Eukaryota > Metazoa > Arthropoda > Insecta > Hymenoptera > Torymidae > Torymus > Torymus auratus. Next base: position 44,042 of record UXGD01000092.1, read on the forward strand.
TCAATCACCTTCAGACACCCTCACTCACCCGCACTCGTCATCAAAAAATTCCCAGAAGAGAAAAAAAAACATTGCAAATATATATATATAATATCTCCCCTCTCTCGTAGCCTTCCCGGATCGCGTGCATTTAAATCCCCCCTGATGCCCCACTCTCCACCTATACATGCACAGCCGATGACACCTGCGCGCCGCCGCCGCCGGCGCGTCTGGCCCTTTGTTCGCGCCCGTCGATCCTTCACCTTTCTCTCCCTCTCGTTTTCGCATCCCCACTCCATTACATACGTTATACCGTACCGAGGTCTCGGTACACATTTTCACAACCGCGGCCTCCGTGATACTTGCGTGTATATAGTGCGTGCAGGAGCGAGAAAGAGAGGAAGGCGCAATGCTGTCGCGGTTGTCCGAGGTCTAGGTCCGGTTGCGCCGCCCTTTTCGCCGAAACCGTATACCGGCGAGACGACGACGATCATGCTTGCATGTGTGCTTGTGTGTTTGTGGATGGGGAGGGGATGAATAAGGGCTCGTATATACAGTGGTGCAGTGGGTATGTGGTACAGTTGGTATAGTTGTTACAATTGGGTGAATTATGTTTTGTGATGGAAAATTTATTGCTAGGTAATAGGAGTTGATTAATATCTTTTTTAAAATAAACGTCGTACTCGTTAGTATGTGCATAATGAAATTAATGAAAATGCAATTAGAGATGGATTATTGATTGTTATTATATCCCGATGACGTCAGCCGCGGCTGCAGTTTGTAAAAATTTAATCATCCATTAATGCTGATGCTCAATCTCTCTCGGTATATATATAATCTTATCTCGGAATGGTTAATTTTCATCGATTCGCGAACGTCGCTGATATGCGATGAGAAAATACATCTATAATATTATATATTACCATCTGTAGCCGATACTTTCTAATTAACCTGAAAACGCCGAGCGCTTCAAGGATACAGGCCGCAATAAAATTTTCATAATTAAACATCGTTAATATAACTTTGCAGCGCTTTAAACGTGACGCATCGGAATACTTATACAGTCGCTTAACTCCATTTTTGGTTTCAATCCAAATTTGCGCTCCGAATTTTCAACGCTTACATGTACCTTCATTTTACGCATACAATATATAAACGTACACTTATACAAGCATTGAAAATGCTATTATTTGCCAACCACTTATACATATACGCGCACGTGACGTCTGCTGACGCCATCCTCGTGACAGTTAAGCCGCTGCGCGCAGACGCATAAATTTCGCAGGCGCGCGCTCGACGTTAATTTTTCGTGATTTTCGAGGTGAAAAAGTCATGCGTCGCAGGGAGATAAAGGAACGGTGTATATGTATGATGTATAAGTTATGCGCGACTCGATGCGGCGGAAATAATGCAAGAAGCACACACAATCTCGAGATCGCGTGGTGTGCGTGTGTCTGCGTATTTTATCGATAGGTATTTGATTGATCGATCGTTGCGAATTGTTTAAAAATAAATTTGATCTATACACGTATATGTTATATTCCTTATCACCGACGTGATTGATCAAGATTACTATTAAAAATCGCATATAAACAATATTATACACGCGACTTATAACTCCCGCACGAAACCTTGTACAAATAAGTACAACTTAATCGAGCATCAACCACGTTATTATTACCAACGAAAAATCCTCACCATCACTCGGCATCTGTCCCTCGCTGCGTGTATATACAGCGACTCTCTTCCCCCTTCGACGTCGGCGCGCGAGTCATTGACTTTTCTCTCTCCCGCTTACAGCAGCAGCAGCAGACGCTCGAATTCCCTACGGGAGAGAATCTCTCCCTCTCTCGGATTTTTACTCCATTTTTTCATAGCGCTGCTCCTCGCTCGAGGCTATGTGCGCTCCGCTCCCGCCACACAAAAGCCGAAGGTTGCCCGGGAATGAAATATATTCGAGCCTTATATATATATATATATAGCGAATTGAAAAAAAACGTATGTATAGGCACAGTCTATACCGTTTTTTCTTCTTCTAACCGAGCGATTCAGCGCATCCTCCCATGGAATGTCCACGAATGGGAGCAGCCGTCGACGATGTCTTTCTTTTTTTTTTCTGCACTCGCGCGCGGGTAAAGTGTGCGTGTATATATACAGTGCGCATTCCAGGGAGTAAAAAAAAAGCTGCAGCAGCCAAGGTGAGAGTTATTTGTCGTAAAGCGGTGGTGCGCGCGGACGAGCGTTTGTAAAAATTGTGAAAGTGTCGTAAAACGGCGAACAATGGCCGCGAGCTAGCTGCGAGCCGCGAAAATCTCGTTCGTTGTGTTTCCCCTCGCGGTTTTTGTGTTACTGTTGTTGTTTGCGTTTCGTAATAAGGGAAAGATAGTACGGAGTATAAGTATGTGTAATGGAGAGTGAACGCGTGTGGTATTGAACTGTATAAGAGATTTTTTCTCGGAGACCTTCGCTCGTTACGGTATGAATAATTGGCCGTGATTAAAGTAAATGACAAGTATTTTTATGTTGCTGTGTGCAGTGTGTGTATTACCGCAACGTTAATTGCCAAGAAATCTCAAGAATACACTTTTTCTGTATAATAAATAATAACTTGCAATTAGAACGCGCATTAACACATTTACTCAATCGCTCGCTCTAAAATTGTACAATTTTAATAACAACGCGGCATTAAAATATCACAATAATAATGCGTACTTATATATATAATATCGTGCAACACTGGACTCGCATAAAAGTAAAACACCTAACAACCAGGTATCCGCAAAATTATCCAAACAATAACCAGCACGCTTATATATGACATTTGAAAAATTCCATCGAAATTCTCTCACGCGAACCTCGCGCGCGAAGATTCTGCGCCTCGTGTGCGCATCATCTCTTGTATGTATAGGTATACTATACACGCGCAATAACGCGTCATTAGTCGCGCAGACAACTCGCGCGCGCGGGGTTATTAGGTCTTGATCAGCGTAACGAGCGAGCGCGCGCGTCGCGATCTAATAGACCCGATATATATACCTATATTCTCTTTCTCTCGAGTCACTCGTATCGTGCATACACACTTGCAAAACTACTGCAGTAGCAACGGGCAACGGGCCAACGAGTCTCTTTGTATAGTATATAGTGTCGTCGTCGGCGGCGTCTTGTATTGATGACGTAGTCGGCTAAGGATTTATTTGCGGAATGTGTGTGCACATACACGCGTGTTATTATGAAGTTTTTCCATCATGCTTCCGATTTCCCGGCGCCAATTTTTCGTGTATATATAAGTTGGTTGGTTCCGGGTTGATGTTTTCAAAAAGTCCGAGACGGTTTGTTGTCGGTGGTTATGTATGTATTTTTAGGGACCGGAGGAGGCTGAATGAACGCGGCGTTATATTTTTGGGAGTGGAATACAATATGTTTCTCGAAATGAAAGTGTTGCAAATCGTTGAGACGTCACGTTTCAATCACGTTTCGGAGCTCTATGTAAGATAAATATATATGATATGAGAGCCTTATGTACGATTTTGTTTAAGGCGCTTTACGAGCCGCGCGATATATTGGCGATTAAATTTTTTTTAACTCGGCAATAAGTATAATTGATTACATCGCGTTGGAAATGACTCAACTGGATTTCGAGCTAAGCGTGCGATAAGACGAAATGTAAATGGCTTCCGTCATGAGCGCTTTTACGTTCTTGACAAAAAACTACATCGTAATGAATCAGTTATGGCACATCACAGAAAGACAACAGATGATATAATTCTGGAAATCACCAACCGCGATAATCCCTCATTATTACTAAAAATTATATAAAAATTATGTCCCGTTCGCTTGAACTCGGTCACGTTCAATATCGCTATACAAATACACACAAACACGCACGATTCTTAAAACTGTCGTACTATATACCTATAGGAAAACCGCAAAACACGTGACTCTCACGTGCGCGAGGCGCACGTCTAGCTGTCGCCCGAACCAATATTATCTCGTCACGACGGCTGCCTATACCAACGCGGCTATATAATCCATCCCTCACCTTCGCTCGCTTATTTTAAACCATTTCTCTCTCTCTACGTTACGCGTATCCATCGTCACCCACGCGCGCGCCTGTCCTATACAAGCTTTCCCTCTCATTCACGCGGAGCTTGCACACTCCGGAAGTGCAGCACACGCATCACGCGGCAGTTCCGCGTTTGCTCCGCACGTGTTATGTGCGTCGTTTGTGCGTGTGTGCCACGCCCGGGGGACCGGAATAGATCCGCGGCAGGATTTACTCTCATTAAGAACGCGCGCCACGTTTTATGTGACCTCGCGGTCGAAAGCTTTCGCGTGAATTTTTATCGCGTCCGCGAAAAGTTGAGCAGCGGGAAGTACGTTTGAGCGGGAGGTGCGTTTTTTCCTCGTTGATAAAAGGTGGCGCGATGTATGGCAGCTCATGCAGTTGGAGGGATAGCCATCTCACGAAATTATCTGCGATATACGAGATGTTTGATCGTTCGAATAATAAACGATGGGTATCCAATGCTAATTACGCAATTTCGATGATGATTTTATCGCATGAATAATCGCGAGTGTCAGAATTTAATCAACTAAATAATTAATAAGATGTATAGGTACATCGTTTTATAATGATATGACGACAGTGTTTAGGGATCACGTGAATGTCGACATTTTTCTTCCATTGCAGCTGGAACTCCATTACGACTACACATCTTAGCCTTTACAGCACGACCACGGGCAGAAATTCCAAAATCCCAAACAATGCAGCTAAAGCTACCCGCGCGCGTAGCGCTTTACACGGAAAATCCATTGCGCTGACCTAGAACGCGCGCTCGCGCGAGTGAATTACAACACGCAACAAGCGGCTCACTCACAGCTGATCCCGATACGGTTCTAATTTATTGCCGCGCGCGATATATTCTGACCGCAGCTTGCAACGTATATAATGCAGCGCCGTGCCGATAAAGCATTCGCGGCTGATTTTTGCGCGGATATCGGGAAATTATACTCGGCGGCTAAAGTAAAAAGATATCCAGTCACGTTTCCCGACAGAGCCTTTGTGGCTATATACAAGTCGCCTATATATATCTTTCTTACGCGTGCCTGTGTGTCTAATGCCCGGAGTAGTTGTATATGTGTATGTGTAACGTACTTAATGGTCGCGGAGAGTCGAGACAATTTGAATCCGATACGTGAATCAGCGGGCGTTTATCGGCGTTTCCGCGAAATTGCTCGGGTTAATTGCCGTAGGCCAATTACGGCCGCGCGCGTACGCGCTAATTGAATCTTCGATTTGAAATAGGCGAGGGAGCGAAGATGCGGTGGAAGAATAATAGTTAGACTATGGACTGAAGAGTTCTTTATTTTTATTCTTATACGTTGGTGGCTTTTTCTTATAGCTATATAGCGCTGTGTTAATTCCGTATAGATTGGCTAATGAAGTGCTGCGGTGTATCGGGAGTAAGCGAGATAACGGTCGAGACAATGCAAATTCGTTCCGGGAAGAGCGCCACAGTGTGTAAATATGCTATATATGAATAGAATTAAAAGCTGCTGCTGTTGCTGCCACGGAGAGTACAATGCGCTGTGTGCCGTGCGTCCATTAACTTCTTTTTTACACAATATTCTATACCATATACAATGTAGAAATACATGACTTATAATTTCGAGTGTACGGATATACTTAAGAGAACAAAACAAAATCACCGCAATCGCGTGTACACTGGCGCATATTATATTAATAACCATCGGTCAAATTTGTATGTCTGTACATACACTGAAAGAAGCTAAATACACGTCCCTTTCAAAATTATACTGAAACAAGGTTGCCCATACCGCGATCTTCCTGTCTGTGTACAACGTATGTATATAATACACTAACTCATGCATGTCGCGCGCGCGACTCCAAAATAGTTTCCGCTCACGGTGTGCCGAGTTCGTTATCCGAGCGAACGCGACAAAAGAGGAAGAAAAAGAGTATATATATAGGAGACAGGCGAAAAGGAGGCCTTTTATCGCCTCGTCGAGAGAGCGCGCGCGCAGCTGGCAACGTTTTAACCCCGAGCGATGAGACAGGAAGCGCTCGTCTTTTTCCCTCTCTCTCTCTTACCAGCTTTCCTTCTGTATCTCTTTCTTTCTTTCTTTTTGCGAGTGCCTGTGTGTTGGTCTATCTGTCGGGCTCCCGTTCGTCCGGTTTTTCTGTGTGTCGCTGCTCCGGTCGGGCTGAATCACTCGGAGAAACGTTTTTTTTTTTTATAAAAAGTATAACAGTCGTGGATGATATATGTATGCTTGCAAGCTTCCGACGTCGCGCTTTTTTGCGATGACGGTTCCTTATAATAATGCCGTCGGACAGGACAGTTTGATTGTTATTTTCCGTGATGCAGAGTGGGAGTTGCGTAATATTTTTCTTCTTTTGATTCGCGGAATGCGTAGAGGTGGCAAAACAAGATAGCGCACTTTTTTTCAACAGGTCCGGTGGCAGTCGAGGGGGAAAAATTCGCCATAATAAGGCCTTTTTGTTTGGTCGTTTCGGGTTTCGGAGAACCAACGAGCGAATGAAACAAAAATTGATTGCATTGTAATACCAGATCAAATAAACAAGGCGATATAAATTTTATCTTAAAATTCCCCACACAATAAAAACTTAACGCGCGCTGGTACTCGATTTCCTATATCAATCGGCATTCCCTATCCCGCAACCATGACTATATACACTCGCAGCAATCTCCAAACATTACGACTGCGCCGCGCGCTGCACTCACGTTCGGCCGCACTAAATCATAAAACGAAACACAACACAGCACAGCGCATACCTATATGTACGTCTACCTCTCCTTCACCTAAAGCTCTCTCGATTTATCGCTCCTTTCCGCTTCGCCATTCGTCACATGCAAATGCCATCCGGAAGCGACCTGCACGCGCGCACTTGACTCTCCCATCATCGCGGCCTCGCTATATGTGGTATATGAGCTTCGTCAGCGCGACACGTGACGACGAGGAGAGAATTTTTTTTCGTGCCTATATGTGTGTGGGATTTGCCGTTAGAGCAAGACGCCACGCGTGTGTGTGCGTGAGGTATGTGTTGTATATATGGAGGAAAGATGTGTGGGATATATTTTTTGTAAGTTGGGTTTTTTGGGGGGGATATGCGCGTTGAGTTTCCTTGAGATTTGCATAGTTTGATAGTTGTGTAGTGGGTCTGAGAGCAAATCAAGTTTTCCTGGAGGTTGTCAGCAGTTAGACAACTGTGATAATTGATGGTTCTATTGAAGAATGAGTTTTCTTCCACAAAAATGTAGCTTAAGGATTGATATATATTTATAGATTATAGGTTAAACAATATGGTTTACACAGTGGAACTTTTTCACATTTGCGTAAACCTGTGAATTTTTTCGTTCAAAAGAAGCTAAAAGCCAGAGATTAGCGAACTTTTGAAAATTTTTTCTTTACTATATTATACTTTCAGTATATACCACACCTCTCAACCTATCGACAACCAATAGGTATCCAATACGTGCGAAATATACAAATCATCGAATACTCCGCCTATCGACCGACGACCACCCATGTTAATTTTCATTCATCACTTCAAGGTTCTTTTATACCATCGCCACTTAATTAAACCCGCAACCTTCGAAACCGATATTACCGATTTTCGAAAGTCGTCACGAAAAAAAAACCATCATCGACAAAAAAAGAACCAACCTATTTGTCTCTATTAATACGCTTTATAACCGTACCGATAATAATTTAGATGACTAAACGGACGTATTATTAGCTTGCGCCAGCTCGATTCGTCTCGAACCGCCTGCGCGATTCGCGGTATACAACATGAGCGTATTTCCGCTCGGGTCTCGCGGGCTTATCAAAGCCGAGGGATCGATTTCAAGGTCCGTCTCTCCATAACCGAACGAGGAGAGCGGGAGAAAAAAAGACACGCGCGGTGCACGAGACTCGTAATAATGATCGGTTCCCCTGTTGTTGTAATTCGATGAGAAAGCAATGCCCGGGTGTGTTTACCAACAAAAAGTGCGATTTTTGAACGCTGAATTATATGAATGAAATCCAATTTTGACGATATATGCCTCGAGCGGTTACTATACTTTTGTCTCGTGCGGAGCAAGAGAGAACACGTATATATATAATATGTAGTGAGCACAGCAGAAAATTATATAGCTGACGTCAGAATGCCAAAAGTGTTATGGGCGTGACGTCATATATATCATCGACGACTCGTTAGAGACTAATGTATGCGTGTGTAGTATACAGTATGTATACCAGTGATTTCTTTATTATATATTTCGTGCCATGCCGCCGCGCTACTGATGATGCCTAAGTTAATCGCGTTGACACGCGAGATACACACACCATAAGGAGCACAATAAAAGAATGATTTAAGCACACCGAATCCCCATTAACGATGTCACTACGCGCTTTCATAATCCCGATATCTTCGCCAAGCGTGCATTCGTTTATCTCTGTTGCGGGCGAACTCATTAACGGCGGCTATAACGACGCTGCAAATCTTTTCTCGGTTCTTTGCCGTATAAACGTCGGAAAATCGATGTTTATTAACTATAATAAAGACGAGCAAATGAGGCAGGCGCTGCACACATGTGAACGCATCATCATATATGCGTTATACACCGGAGACGGAAGTCCGATCAGCTGTCTCACTCGTGATCCCGGCATGATGCACGAGCATTAATATATACCGCACGATGCACACACGCTCGAAACGGAAATTTATAAGGATCTCTTTTTTTTACGGCGTGCTCAATCTTCCTCGCGCGCGTGCATGCGCGCAGCCGCGCTGATTTGACTCTTTTACGGCCTCTTTAGCGTCGCGCGCACAGTTTCGTAATGACGAATTATGCACAGTATATATATACGACGTCGCTGGCCGACGTCGTTTTCTTTCTTTATCTCTCGCTGCTGTCTCCTTCGACAGGAATTTTCTTTTTCCTCGCTTATTTTGTGTATGTGTATAGATGGTAATTACGTCAACGATTACGCTGCTACCAACGCGGTAATAGCCCCCCGGTGTAGTGCAGCCTATGAAATTTTAGACACGGCCAATTGTGCGACAAGTATGTGTGTTACAAGAGTTGGAACGAAAAAAAAATCCAGGCTATGTGTCACCGCGGCGCAGTGCACGCGTATAATAGTATATGGAGCCTCTTATCAACGAGGTTAGTAGTTTATTCTGACGTCACGCGCACGCTGATAGCGGATAAAAGTTTTCACTTTTGTGCGCGCGGCTTGACATATGCATTTGTGTACCTTTTTCTTATATAGAAGCAGTATATATCATATCGTTCCGACAGTAAAAGGAACAAAAACAAACTACTGATCGTATCGTAAACCGTAACTACCGAACTGTATAACACGCACACGAAGTCCATCAATATTAAACGCGCCATCGAGACTCCCGACATCTTTATAATAAACTACAGTTAGCATCATCATCGCTCAACCACCACCGCAGCTTCTCTCTTTCGCGCGTATAGTACTACAAAACCACCACGAGTGTGCAGCAACAGCAACCTGCAACCAGCACTTGTATATAATGCACACACACAGCTATCGATTGCAAAAGGAAACGTGCAAAAATGCCTTAATAGACTACAGTTACATCGCGGCGCGCGAGCTTGGTAGCTCCTCTAGCGGTTTTACTTCCTGAATCCGATGTCTGTGTATATATATACGAGCGGACCGTTTAACCCGACCCAATGCACACGGCGTTTGCATATATATACACATGCGCACACTGGCAAAAAGATATCGTGTAAACAAATACACCTCGCTTCGATCAGATGCAAAAAAGAGAAGAAAAATCGGTATGGTGACGCGGCGAGTTTTTCGCGACAACGCTGTGGGTTTGTAGGTTTATCGAGTGTCCTCGGCGATTTCGATCGGATTACAATTTCTAATGCGGAGTTGAAGACGAGAGCGCGATCGAGTCGATATATATATAAAAAGAAATCAACGCGGAGTGTGTGTATGAGTGTCGCGAGGTGAATAGAGTGTGTGCGAATGCTAATGAAGCGCTGAGGTAACGCGTATATAGCAACACACCGGTGCGTTTGGCAGTGGCGTATTCGCGCCGTTTGTCACCCCGAGGCGATCGGTTTTGTAGTACGTGCAGGCGAAGAGTTATGGTAATGATTGGTTATGAGGTCGATTGTTCGCGTGGAATTACAGGTTCGCGGTTATATTATCGAGAATTAATTGAATCTTTATAGGAGCCGTTAAACAATCGTTTGTTTTTTGTATTACACATTGTTGGAAGATGATGACTAAGTTGGCGTAATTTGTAGCGATTGTAATGTTTTTCTTCGCCTTAATTATGTTTCTGAGAGAGATCAAGTATTTTTTGCACGGAAATTGCATATTCCATCCACGTGTAAATAATATACGTGTTGGAAAATTACTTTTAAATGATGCCAATTTCAATTTCAAATGTATATACTCGTTGATCTAAAGTCGATAAACATCGTAACATCAAACACTGAGTATACTACACAAAAGCAGGAGGAAAACAATTGATCTGAAGTTTCCCAGATCGGTAGTTTGTTCAAGCTCCTGTTCACGATTTCAATACTTATATACCAATCCAACCGATCATCGCGTCTTCCACGTACCCTTAATTTCTTATAAATCTCCAATTACGAAACGCATTACTCATCCGCAGCAACGATGCTAACCAGCACACGATTTCCCACCACATATATGTGTGAATTCCAGATTTTCCCCGACGCGGCGAAAGAACTGCTACTATACTCCCACTGCGCACCACCATCACAACTCGTGCACAAACACACAGTTCACGTGCGCGACGCGTGTTTCCACAATATAATGCAGCGCCGTAGGAATGCACCGTCGACATGATGTGTGAAGCGTCCATGACGTAACGCGGGTGGTGTAGTTCCTCCTCTTTCTCGCGCTCTAACAAAAAAAAGCGCGCGTGCAGCGTTGGTGGTTATCTGCGAACGTGTTCAGTAGGTATATAGTATATATACGTATAGAATTATATCGTTATCGGACTTTTGCACGTGTCGGGCACAAACTGTAATCGCCAGTATATAGGATTGTTAAGGACAAGTGTACATATAGTCGATGGAATATTTGTTGTGTGCAAAAGAGAGACAGCGGTGTGATCTGCGTTTAGCGTGTGTGTCTGCGGAACGGGTGACGAGGATGGTTAGGTGAATCATTCGGTTACTTAATTGCTGGGAATTCTCTCTCGTTTGCTCGGTACGGTAAAACGATCGTTAGAGTATAATAATGAACGAATGGTGCATGAATAATGTTGGTATAATTGTACGGCTTTGCAAGATTTATTCGTGTTTAATGAAAATTGGTCATACATTATGAAAAATTTATAAGATTCAATCGTGTTTATTCTATTACAAACTATCAATATAACAATGAATTTACATCTCGAACTTTCACTCGAATATGCCGTAATTCCGATCCTCTCGAAACCGGCACCGCACCTAACTCACCGGCGTATACAGCGCGGATTGATTGTACTTTCACGCTAGCGTCTATAAATTTTCGTAAACGAAAAATAATTCTCTACAACCGTCACCCCGGCAATTACATCCTGCGCGCGAACGAGCGGAAAATCGATAACCGACAGCCGCGAATGATTTATCGCGGGATGAACTTTCTAGTCCCAGGTTGTATATATATCTCGCGTAGGCGCAAAAGCGCGCATTTTGTACATGATGTGGAGAGCCGTGCGCAGAAATGTCATAAATACGCGCGTGCGGCGGGGCCGCGAGTTTATATATATATTTGTGCGTGTGGAAAAGCTACTTTTACCCTAGTGCTCGTATACGCGTGGCCCGAATTATAGTCGCGCAAAATAGGCGCGCGCGAGTGTCAAGTGTCCTTTTGTTTTGCGCTGCCGCGAGTGTGGATCTGGAGCTGGGTATGAGCGTTTGGATAAAGCGGACGAAGAGTTTTGATAAATATTTTTGTTTTTTTTTTTTCGGTGTGATGATGAGTTGATAACAAGGCGGTTAGGAATAATAACGGAAATGGAGTTTTTTGGGTATAATATTTTTTGTGATCCTATGACTCAATAAAAAATGTAAATGAATGATATTATGATGGGAATTCCCCTTCGGATCTCGTAATACCAGGCAAGAATTTCGGCACGATTAATTCATGCTTATTAAAACTTAACTCAACTTCTCTCAAACTGCGAAGAAATATAATTAAGATCTACTGCTCGCAAACATTCGTATATGCAACCAACCCAGCCCCTTTCATCATCATCACCATCACTCTTCCAATAAAAACAAACGACCATCCCAATGTCCCCTGCTCCGAATACCAAAATATCGCATCCACACTCCGGCGCATACCACGTGAACCCAATTATTCCCTGCCGCTCAACAAGGGTTTTTTTCCGACGACGTCATACACGTGCACCTCCTTCGTCGTCACATGATGGTCCTCTATCAACTCGTCGTCGTTCGATTCGATTAACCCCGACCTTGGCGCGCTCGACGTTTATGTGCTCTCCGCGGGCAATTAGAATACATTAGGCTCTCACGTGCCGCGGCGCGCTCGTGTCACCTTCTGAGAGATGGAGAATTCGAGTGTTTGTCCGTCTTGTTTTTATAGTTATCTTCACGTGCTGCGAGATCTCGTGCGCTGTCGGTGATGTGATAATGACGCGGTCGTGGGAAAATCCAGAGGGGCGATAATGATTTATGGCGTGCGGCGAAGGAAAACGGGAGTAAGGTCGAGGTGATGGAAGCTTCGCGTGTATAATGGATGATTGAATATATATACGCGCTGCTTTATCGGTGAAAAAGTGAATTGAAGTGCGTAGAAGAGTGATTGTTTTCGTTTATTATATGATGAGGCGCAGTAACCGGAGTTTATCGGTGTCGAAGCGATTGGAAACGAGCGATGATTGTTTATGCCGAATAATGAAACTTCCTTGACGATATACCGCGGCTTTGCAACGAATCAACGACGAGATCGACGCTTTCTTCCTATTTCACAAGTCCCCCACGCGACGTGATATGCGCTGCCGACAAAATCGCAATAAGTATGTGAAGAACCGCGCGACAACAGCGACGTGTCGCGATATGCATCGCGGATACACACAGCGCGACCGATGACGATAAAAACTCCGATTCCCCGAACTCACGGGCGTTGTCGCGCGCGAGCCATCGGCACACATATACCGCGAAAACGGATTTCCGCCTCGCGACATCGCAGTGATGTGTACTACAATACACCTCAAGGCTCACTCGCAAACATACATAGATACATACACACGGTTTGTTGAATAACAATGCCGGCGACCTGCGTGTGTTATATATACAACGACGGAAAAAAATAACCGCCCACGCGAGGGGGTGAACGAGAGGAAGTCAACGAGGCGACGGCTGGCAATGTGTGTGGGTTTACGGCTGTATAGAGAGAGAGAAAACGGGACACGCGCGCGCGGTGGTTACCTTAAATCAAGCCCACGCGCGTATGTCTGCGATGGGTGTAATAAAGTCGGCGGGGGCTTTTTGCGCAACACGAAGCTGCACACGAGAAAGCTTCTTAGGCGAGAGAGTATAGTCTTATGTTTCAAGAGGGAGTGGGTCTTATCTGTCCGTGGAGAGTGCCGAGAGTGATTAGATTCTCCCGGCGGGGCGAGTTTGCGACGAGTGTGCTCGGGGCATGAAGTGCGCTGAGAAATGGAAAAAATGGTTGATATTTTTTGTTAGTCCTAAAAAAGTGCGTTATTATTGTCAATATAAATATAAGATATAAGATACAAAGTAAGATCTATATTTATCTGATAAAAACGCGCGAACCACCAGCTTTTACACGCGGCAATATTTTCAACCGAGCGAAAAAACAAGCGCAGGCCAGAGACCCCGCTTGCGCGCTTATACCGCGAACGCGCATCAAACCGGCCGATTAAACACAATAACTCCGCGCCGGTGGCACGGGAAAAACCTTCGCTCCGTGCAATGTCAAGATCGAGTTCTGCATACAAACGAACCGAAAAAAAAAATCGCTCAAGATCAACACAGTGGCGGCGGTGGTGATGCCCTCGACGCTTCGTTATAAACTCGGCGGCGTTCGCGAAAACAGCCGTCGTCGAATCATCGGCGCTCGTTATCTTCGCATTATCGCTAGGTTGCTCTCTATCGGAAACTTTTGTCGTCGATTGTTTAGATAATCGACATAGGTGCGATTATGGCTGTTATAGATGATGATGGCTTGATTGGTTTTCTTGCGCCGCGTGCGCGCTTCCGGAATTTACAGTTTAATAATCGGGCGTAGGTGGTGGCGATTCGAGTGATGCATTTACATAACGAGGTTTGTACTATCGTTTAGGTAGAGAGGTATTAGATAATGTCGAGTGGACGTTGCTTTTTGACGAGAGAGAGGGAGAAAGAGGTGATAAGAGAGCGAATCCGCGGGATGCTGACGCAATTGAGTTACATTGTGCAGCAAGTTTTGCTGAAAAAAATAAATGATGGAATTATTTAATACAGTTTTTTGCGCAATGATCTAATCTAATTTTGTCGGGAAAAAATATAGGTATAATGAAGTATATACGAGTCTTGAAAAGTATTTAGAGCAGTTTGCTAAGCTTTGTAATTTTAGAATTCTTAAAACTCTAAATTAGTATAATTGAAATCGCTATTGTTGTAGGATAGCGCGACGACTTATGACAGCAAAACTTACATAATATTGCATAATATAAACGCTGTTTGAAAAGAAAAAATCACTCGTCGTAATGACACCTCTTGACGAAGACGCTATATTGCGTTATAATAAATTTTCCAAATACAATGTACTTTTCCTTTGGGAGAAGAAGAAACTAAAATCCTAATGTACACAAACTACAATATTAACTATACTCATGCAATTTCATATTTACAAAGAATTTATAAAAAACAAAAATTATCAAATTCATTTTTAGCACTCGATAAAAAAAGTCTTAACAACCGCTAATCGCTCTACCGACAATATACCCCCCGCGTATAATACACACGCATGTACGCAGAAACACACATATATGTCGCAACGTGCCAGCGGAAAGAGGAGACACACTTGTAAATCGATCAAATCGCGCGCACTCGCACGCGAAATGACGTACATTCCTCTCCATCTATCTCTCTTTATATACACACAACACACACTTGGCGCTCGCGCTTAATTCAGTTGTATCTCTCGCACTCTCGTTCGCCCAATCAAAGCGCCTCGCGTTTTCGCCTCGTTAAATCCCACACATACGCACACGCATGTATATATATAGACATATACTCGTATACTTCTCTCTTAAAGAAACAGAGAGACCGAAAAAAGACACGGAGACAGAGATCGATTTACGAGGGAATCGAGATTAATTGCACGTCACGCGTGTATATATATATATACGCGGTGTGGAAAAAACATGCGGAGTAGTTCCCACGTGCGGATAATTAGCAGCCGCGACGACGCGGCTTTGTCATTGAACGGATGCGCGGGTGACAGTTTACGTAGCAGTGTGGAATATTATCTGCGGCGCGAATTCGTCGCCGAGATAATTGAAGAGCGTGTATATAGTGTGACAGCCGCTTTGTGTCGATGCGAAAATTGTAGCCGCTTCTATTATAAAGTGTGTAATTGAATGTTATGCTTGCGCGTGGCAGGATTCCATGTATTTTTCTATTTTTATATTACAAATGGAGCAGCGTTGTTTGTTGCGGGTTATTATACGAAGAAGAGGAGCGTTATCCCTCGGTCTATTGGGCTTTCGTATACGTTATATATATATATAAATTTATAGGGGAAGAAAGGCCATATAACAGCGTGGAAAGATTCGCGCTCTCGCGAAAGTGAGTCAATTGGATTTCAAACACGCGGAGAAGGCCGCGTACATCACGCTGTCCGACTTGTTGCGCGCGACGTCGTTCACCAGATTCAACAAGTATTGATTTGAAGCATCGCGAGCGAGAATGTATATGGATAAAATCGTTACCACTATATAGCGTAGCCTTATATAGTCTTCAAAGATAGTAAATTATTATCTCTATAGGAAACCTGAATACGCTCTTTTCTTAATTGTATGAGAAACAATGTATCTCCGCGTATACTCGATTGGTTCTATATAGAAGCGACTACTCAATCGTATAGAATACGTCTCATATCGCGAGCTGTTGGTTCATTCATTTACAAAGGCAAAAGCCACCATCACCACCGCGCATGTATAATGAAAAGCGATCCAAAAATACGACTACTCGCTCTATATACACGCTGCGCGCAACTAACGCGCGATGAGTAACGCGTTTTCCGCGACGCTGAATAGACGACGAGTGCGATTCGAGGAAAACGATGGGAGGATCATCGCGAATGGTATATATATAGCGTGGGAAGCGAATGATTTGGTATGTTATTTTTGACATATATATCACGACGAGGAAATCGCGTGTGAATTTTCGCGATGGAAGCAGAGTGAATTTTCAAGGTACGGGGTATGTTGAATGCTACACGATTGTTTTACGTATTTTGAAACGTAAGCCGAAAATGGAACAATCAGCTGGCACTAGCGGAGCTTTGAAAGCGAGTATAGTCGAGTGAATAAATTCGCGCGAATGAGTATATGTTTTTCCGCGTCGGATCATTAATAAATGCAATGCAGAGTGCGAACAAAGAAGCGCCTTGGTGCCGAGGAAAAAATAAAAATAAACGCTATGATAATAATGTTGCGTTAATATGCATTTAACGTAGGTGATGGGATGTCACGCGCGTGACAATGATTTGATGAACGAGTGTCACCTAGCTTCAATCAACCGCGGGATAATTTAATTTCCGATATTATAATATTCGTCAAACCGCTTGACTCTACTAACAGCGCAAAAAGCGACTAAATATAAATTAATCCTGACGACTTCATCTTATCACGCTATGAAATTACAATCATAATTACCACCCATATATCTCAAGTCACACTTAATACCAGCAACCAAACCTAGCACGCATGCACGCACGAGTGAAAGTAATGCCAAAACAAACGCTAAAAATCAACCTCGTGCACGGCTAATAAGCCTACACTTAAGCACACCACCTACCTCTCGACGCAAAACAAACACTGGAAAGCGAAACTCCTCGCGAAAAGATAGCCAGCCGCGCGACAGGTGAAAGCGTATAGGTACATATAATATACTTACGCGGGCGACCTCAAAACTAATAGCGACTCCGAAATCCACATATACGCGCGACACACCCTGGCACTACACGCGTACGTATACGCGTATTATACGCGGCTTGGCGCGATGCCCTGGTCCACATTCGAGGTCGACGACGACGATTTTGCAAGTGGCCAAGTGCGTGTGTGTTATACGTAAGATGGTGTGGGGAAAGATGCACTCTGGGTGTTGGGATATATCGTCAGTGGGTGTAAGTGGAGCGGTACCATGTACATATGTGTACGTGCGTAGGCTTTTTCGAGGATTTAACCGTTGTATAAAAGCGTAGGTTCGCAGGTATACCGTAAGGAACGTTGGGCTGTAAAAAAAGTTTTTTAATCACAGTGATTTTCCTTTTTTTTCTGGTATAGACGCCTTTTAGCCGAAAATAAAAACGTTCAAATTAGCTACGCGCGTATATGAAAAAGCTCATTATAGCCATCTCTTTTATATATTTATAGCGCGCTTTTTCATCACACCACTTCAATTTAACGCGCGCAAACGTCCCGAGATTCGTTTTCACAGTCAATTGTACCCATTACCCAATTTTCGGCGCGGCCAAACTTCAAGAGAACTTATTTCGAGCTCCGCGCTGCCTCTCATAACGCGAATCACTCAGCGACCGAGCTTTCATCGCTCACGCGCCCGTATATACACGCCCGATCCATTCGAGAGAGGTATATATATATATATGATGGCCGTCATTATCTCTCCTCTCGATCCCGTAAAACAATCCGGCCACACTCATCTCTTTCTCTATACCCTGCAGAGGCACACCCGGACTATATCGAATTACGAGGGAGAGAAAGAGAAGAAGTCGCGCGCGTATGGTTCTCACTTGCGTCGTTTTCTTTTTACATTCAGTGGATCCCCTTAGCGCGTGTGCGTGTGTTTGCGTCTCGATAACGCGACGAAGGCGTTATGTTTTGGCTTGCGGACGAATTTCGCGCGCAGCAGGTTGAAGGAGAAAGAGGGAACGTCGTATAAAAAGACGAGGCGCGCGGAAAGTAGAACGAATTCGAGGCTCTTTATCGCGTGCGTGAGCGCGCGTTTCGTTTTTTTATTGCCGTGCCGCGCAAAAAGTGTAATGAGGGAATTAAGATTGGTGAAATAACGTCACGTTGAAGGGGGGATTAGGTGAACCAAGAGATATTTTGTTAGGTAATAAAAAATGAAAAAAAAACTCGAGCTGATGGGCTTTGCGTGTGCGGCTGATTTGAGATATATTATATTGTATTTGCGACACGTGTGCGATGCGGCGTTGTTGATAGAATTCTTTTTCCTTTATTTAACGCTGATCAGTAATAAAGATGGCTATCTCTTTGTACGGGTCGATAAAAATCGCGATGATTCACATACCTGAAATTGCTTTATCTGTATCTATCATAAATGTATATCGATAAAAGAGTAATATTTTATTTTTTTCGGTCGAAGGAAATTACTCTGGTAATTCAATCCTTACTAATATACCTAAACTACGTTTTCCTTTCCTAAAAGCCTCACCACAACATTATATACCCATATTACACGCGCTATCGCGGCACGCGTGCATCAGCGTTCGATGCACTCGACTTGGCGCGTCCATATACCAAAAATCCACTCTCCGCTCCTTCCGTTCGATTCTATTATTACCTTACGAAACTCTCTCTCTCCCACGCTTGAAGTTCACCTCGTCTGCGCGCCGTCTACGTTCGATCCCGCTATTTATCACGAGCGCACGTACCTATATACTATAGGAGAAACGCGCGCGCGAGAGAGCACGCTAAAATAATATTTATACCGGTTAAGTGTGATCAAAAGTGTAAAGCATGCGAGATATACACAGGTGTATAAGTTTTTGAGGTGGGTGATCGATTGGGTGGGTGGGTCGCCTTTTGTAATCTTATGCCGAATATATTTAGGAGTGATAAGTCTAATCGTATTAATAAACGATACGTTAAATTAATTTCATTTTATTTTAATAAAAGCTGCTTTAAATTCGCACCGACATATGATGTGGATCGAGCGATATTTTTAAATTTCGAGAGTATAAGCTTTTTATGCATGTATTATACGCAGAATAAATCTGTTACGAGTTACATAATTTATATCGCATGCACTTGACCGTATTTTACGGCACTCTTAATTAAAAAAAAAACCCCAAACGTCTTTTAAACAAAGTCGCGTTCTTTTAAACTTCGAATTTTATCACCCCATATATACAACTTTATAACACTCTCCAAATATATACATATAATGCCTTTTCTCCTTTGCATCCTACCTCGTAAACTGTCGCGCTTATACGCACATTTTTCGAAACCCACCGCGCACCGTTATAACCCACCTCGCCACCACACACATGCCTTTACAGAAAAGAGAAAAAAAAAACCCGAATAATAATCTCTCGTCCAATTGCCGATATATCTCTCGGCGGTCTTTGACGTCACGCTCGCGCACGCCCTCGCTCGCGAAAAGGAGCGCGTGAGAAAGAAAGCGCGCTGCTCTCTTATACCCACACACACTTACAGAGTGTACATGTATATAAAGAATCCGCATAATGAGGCATGTCTCTCTCTCTTTGGTTTCAGGTACGGAGCGGTGCCCGCAGAAGGGAGTCGTGAAGCAGGTCGCCACGAAGCTGGTTCAGGCGCTCTCCGAAAAGGGACTCGCCCTCCTGGTGAACCATGGCATTCCCGACTGCAAGGTATATACACACATACGTATACGTCGAGCGCATGTTAAAAAGAGTGCGACCGCACAGAAGCGGACCTTCGGGTTGCGTTGCGCGTGTGGGTTGGCTTCCTTGGAAGAGAGGAAAGAGGAGAGAGTATATATACATGCGCGCACGGCTGCCCGATGGTGGAGTGAGTTTCTTGCGTATGGTTACTCGAGAAACTATACTGTTTTATATGTATAAATTATAATAGCGTTGCAGTTTTCTCGTTCGATTTGAGCCTTTTTTATTGTAATTGCGAGCGGAGAATTTTTCCGGATGACGAGGCGGCATTTTTATCAGTTCTCTTAATATATATTATATTATCATCGATGTGAATACACGTTTCGGTTGTGCAATGCAAATCATCGTCGTTCGCGCACGCGTTTTGATGTTAAAATTAACATTTTTAGCGTTATCTTCATGTATACCTACTTGTTGCGGCAATGGTGTAAATTTATTGAAGAAAGTCAACAAACGATATCTCGTAACAACCATAGCTGATTATTCGCGGCGGATCGCGCTAATGATGATGTTTGAATTATATCTGCAGTCTCATGCCGCCGTGCTCACTTTTATACATGTGTCAAGCATGTGTTCGCCTCTCGTATATAGGTATATGACGAGGAAGACTTATTCGCGCGCTTCGGATCGGACCGACATGTCTCCGTGTGTTGAAACTGCGTTTGCTCCCGATGAGCGAATGTATAAATGGATAATTTGAATTATGCTCGGTGCGCACTTATACTTATTAAACAGAAGAAATAAGAGAAAAAAATGTTATACTTCGGAGGCTTCCTATACTCGAACCGATTCATTATCACACACAGCAGCGAGTTCGTATCCGCGCGCACCGTGTGCAGTTTTTCATAATTTTTACGTGACTCACGCGTTTCGTCATACTTTATCGATATCGCGACCGCGCCGATATATATGCACTATATAGCTCCTCCGTATGTACTAAAAATACACTTATTCGCGCGCTCTTGTCACTCGGCCGCGCGATGCTACCAATTTTAACCGCACGTTCTTGCGCCGTTGCGCAACATCTTATGTATGTATACTCTTCATTCACAATAAAACTCTTCTCGCACTCTATATTAGGACAAAAACTTCTTAGCTTTATAAAAAAAAAGAATTCGCGACCATTCAATTCTCGGCACACGTTCCACGCCGCGCGTCAATGACACGCGCGCGCTTCCTCCTCCGATAAGCTCTCGTCACTCGCTGTATGCGATATACACGCATAAGTATATACATATAACCGTCCATTTGCGTATACATTCACACATACGCGTTTGCTCTTTTCTCGACTTCTTCAATAGCGAGTACTATATTACGCAACACAGCGGCGGCGTGTCCCGATAGCCACACTCGCCGTTTTCTCTCTTGCGTTCAAGGGCTAATACTCTCGCCGCGATAAGTCGAAGCTCTCGCGGCGCGCGCGGATTGTGCGCTTATGCTGACCTTGCCCGTTATCGGCCGAGTTCGATGTATATGTATGTAAGTAGTAGTGATGTTTCTCCGATGCGCTATATAGTGGAGAGGAATTTCGGTGGTGTAATAAGTATGTGATTGGGGAGATTTTATCGGCGCGCGCGAGTATGTGAGCGGATAAGTTGTTGCGGATATATGGAATTTTATTTCGCACGCGGGGAGACGATAATAATACGCCGCGTGCAATGTGTGTCGTCATGGAAGTGTGAGAGTCGGCTGATGGGATTACGTCTGTTATAGAATGCGTGGAAATGTTTGAATCGCACACGTTGTTTAGGTACTGTTATTTCTGCGTTATTTAACAATTTTTACATCTACAAAAATAAGAGCACATGATATACGAGTGCGCTACACTCTGCAATATATTAAAAGTTATTAATAGCAGATATATACACCACACTGGCAGTAAACCACGAGTTTTTTCCTCGAACCGCATCATCGGTGAAAAAGCGACGATACTTATAAAGAAGCAACGCATCACAGCGCTCGCGATAAATTTATGCAGCTCACGATGTTGTATCTTTTCACATTTGAAAAAAAAAGTATATAGAGACGACGATGAGCAGCTATTCGAAGAGCGTTGATAAAGTAGATTAATAAAGCCTGTGCAGCGCCGACAGCGATGATGACTCTTTATCGTGACTGAAATAGCGCACGCGTACGCCCCGAGCGTTATACAGTCTGCGCAAACAGAATTCACGACGACGAAAGCGCTCGAAATTTATACTTTACAGTGTTGTGCAGCGCGGCGCGTGGGTTTATGGGTGAAAAAACCGCGACAAGCGTGCCTCGACGTCGTAAATCACGCGACTTTATATAGGTACAAGGGATGTGAGAGAGGTGGGATATTCCTTGCACGACGCGCATAACGACGTTTTATTAAAATATTTGCCCGGGATTTTCGGCTTTGTGTGATGATTGAAGCGCTGCTTTGGTAAAGTGAAAACGGGGATTTTCTTAGAGTACTGGAATCTCAAGTAGTTGCAGTGACTTCATAGTATACAGTTTCTATATTTACGGATGTATTAATAGAAAAAAATTTTAATTTCTTGTCCTATTTATAGGCACAGTTAAAGACGCATTCAAAGATTACCTATTAGCAAACTTCTTTTTCACTATATACTTCCACGAACACTTATACATGAATACTTCTCTCATTACACACGGCCACTTATCCGCTTCTTTTCAAAAACTGGCAAATCCACTTACATACCTCTCACAAGTCACACAACTATACAATCACGCTCGGAACTATATTTTTTCTCACAACCAAAGCTCAAAACCTTCCGCCCGCGAGCACCAAACCCAACCAGCGCACATCGCGCTCCCCGAAAAATCGAACACCACAATACAGTTTGCCGCGCGGCGACGGGATGACGCGGCAAATGGCCCCCGAGGAATGAAGGGGGGTTCCGGCCGCCTAAGAAGACCTTTTGCTCGTTTAGGCGCTCTCTCTCTCTCAGGGTGAACAGCCTCGCGCTCGCGCGGAAGATCAAGAATCTCGGCACGCACGGGCGCAAAAATAAATTGGCCGTATAGCTGCCGCCGAAAAAAGGGCCTGCACGAGGAATTTCGCGCGTTCTGTATAGAGGTTCGCGCTGCGTGTGGAATTAGGGGCTATATAGAATGCGAGCGAGAAGGGTTTATAAGTGTACGGATGGAGAGAGGAAGTGGTTGGGATTTTTCGAGAGTCGGAACGGGAGTGTAAAGTTTATTTATAGGGATAAGGTGGGGAATTAGTGGCAAACGAAGATTGATTGCCTGCGGGTATTACAGCGAGGAAACTCGTTACCTCCACTTTTTTTGAGAAAAAAGATAAATAATCGATCGTAAAATTATACATACATATTTATTAATAGACAACGCGCGCGCGCGCACCTCGATATCACTTACAATAAAAAGAGCCGTATGTACACGTGCAACCGTAAAATGCGCGAAATCTCGTATAAGGGAAACTTATTATACCCAGCTCGTCCCGCACGGGCCAATGAATAAATAATTAAATCACATCGCGTCGCGTGCCGTTAACGACTTCATTCGAAAGTCCTTCGTGGCGACGGCGATGCGAATATAAATAAGCGCAGTTTCTCGGCCCCACGGCTATATAATGCGAAATACCGCAAATGGGTCTCATTTGTACTATGCGTTGCTAGCGCGTGCAGGTAGCAGATAGATCGCTCGAGCGTGTCTATATAGGTATTTATTATTGTAGACTATGAGCAGTGTGGTATATATATGCAGGTATAGAGCGCGTGTGAGTGCAACAGGTAGGAAAGGGAGAGTGAGGGTAGTGTAGGACTTTTTTGGGATACTTAAAGAGTATACATTTTTATTTTGTATAAATTTGTCTGGGCCGAAAGATTTTCAAAAAATTATAGTCGATGTGAATAATCGAGTATACTTGATAACAGGTGAATTAAGAGTTGCAATTTAATTATTGAGATACATTATATTGTAAATTTACAACTTTATGCGGAAAAAATGTAACGCAATAAAAACATCATCGATTTACATAACGGCTGTAAATTACAGCACGGAATTCTCGCTCGATCCCGTCACCCGCATGAGCTCGAAAAGAAATTTGGTCATATACACACTGGCGATTAGTACGAATTTACGAGAGTCAAACAATCGCGTACTACCGCTAACTCACTCGCGTACGCTCGCGAATCGTGACCGAGCGCGCTCGCACATTTATCTCAATAATGGTTCCCCCTATTCGTCGCCGCCGTCGTTTACCAACGAGCACGCGCTCTCACTGACGTACAATAATTAAGTTGAGTCGAATTGAAAAGATACGACGCGCGGACAATTTGAATATTACGGCTCGTTGTTTTGGCATTTTTTAAAATTGAAATCAAAATTTATGCTCGTTGTTTGGGTTGGACAAATTGAAAGAGAGTATATAGTCACGTGTGTGTGTGTAAGTTTCGTGAAAGTCAAATTGACTGGAAATTGACCTCAATGAGGTTGGAGGAGTGTGATAATATGTCCTTAAAATGGTGTTTCGACGGTTATGCGGGCGAATAAGAATTGGAGCGTTCGTTTTTATTAATAAAAATTTAGCTGATATAACAGAGTATTTTATGATAATTATAATTTTATTACAAATGTACCAGAATAAAACTTGAAAAGATAAACTGTTTTACAAAGCAACACTGCGTATAAACACACTCCAACACTGCACTTACAGCTCGACTTTTTCACCTTCAACGTTCGCCCACTGCACACCAAAAATCTCAAAATCGGTACAACTCTATTACCATGTCTAGCCATACACCACACTACAACTCACATATACGCACACACACAATACACATATATACACCTCGATCCTTGGCCCGCAAAGCCTTCTTCTTCTTCTTGACCATCACCTCTTCCTCCGTGCTACGATTCGCGCGAAGAAATGCACACGGCGGCTATGCGCGAACCGATCGTCGCCGCTCCCGTGAATATCTCTCTCTCTCTCTCTCACTCTTTTTCTCTTGAAAAAGAAAGGTCGGAGAAGAACCGGTTCGCGCGCTCGAAAAACGAGACGCTAATGTAACGCGGCGGCGGCGTCTGTCGCTCCCATGCGTTGTTAAACACGTATATATAATAAGTATATACAGGAGGGGAGGGTGTAATGGTCGTCGGTGCGCGCGGTGATGATAGGAGAGAGAGAGGTCGCCAGGTGTAATTTGACGGGTAAAGGTATAAGGAGAAGGAGGAGTGGAGTTGTGATAGAGGCGGGATCGAATTAGGTCTATTTTAAGGGGCTTCGAAGGAGATTGCGGTATGCGCCGTGGAAGAATAAAGGAGATTATATTTTTAGAATTAATACATAGACCTTGTAGGTATATATAATAGGAATGTAAGTATAAGCGTGTGTGAGAGGTGGGGTAGGACGGAGGAAGTTTTGAGGTTGCGGCGGAAAATCGCATATACAATTCACTTCCTTTAACTAATAAAAACTAATTTAATAATCGTAGCGCAAAAACTGTCTGACGCAAGCCGCTCTAATTATATAGCTGTAAACTAATATTCTCGCGTTTATATTACCACGGGAAAGAATAAAACGGAAAATTTTGTCCGTTGTTGCAACCGTTCCTTTCACGTTTTCCAACTTCCCCTCTCTCTTGACAATCAATTTGTCATATAAATCCACCCGGCGCTACTTAAAACCTTCACCGTCGTGCACAGCTCAATTTTTACGGTCTCAACGCGCCGGAACGAAAGTCGCGATTCGTCACGCCGCCACCGTGAAACGGCCGCCGATAAGCCGATCAAATATAGCCTCTCCTCCCGCACTGTCTCTATACCCATCCATCCATTTTCTTCATATTTACGCAGATGCTGCCGCATCGCCGTTCCAACGAAAATCGTTCTTGGGGGTGTGTTATAATGACTTCGATTCTATTCTCGCCTCAACGATAATAACAACATATATATATAATACGTAAAATCGTTTGGTGTTGCAGCTGAAGGCGGTGTACAGAGCCATGGACGAGTTCTGCGAGCTGCCGGACGACGCGCGCAAGAAGTACGAGCGCGTCTCGCCCTCGAACCACGGCTACGTCATGCCGGGAATGGAGAGGTAAATATAATAAGCGCCGAACTGCGCTGATGCAGTTTAGCGCCGATTGCTGTTCCGGTATATAAACGAATTTGTTACGGGCGGAGAGGTGAACGGTGTATATAGCGCGCGCGCCGGCTAAAGTGGAGTGAAAGCCGCGGCAGTGCGCGCGGTTTTAATTTCGACGAAATGAAATTTCTTTCGGTACCAGGAATAATATCTGTTTTGATAATATTGTCGGCGCTTTTCTTCATCTCGTTCAAGTATTTGTATCACTCGGCATTTGTTTTTGAATTATTGATGTTGCATTCTATCAAAAGATTCTGTACGTGGGAAGTATTAAATAATTTTTAATTTTTATTATATTTTAAGGGTTAGTTTATAAATGTGATTAATTCCATGTTGAAATCTTTAGTTCTTATTATAGATTGATATCTTCATCTTAAAAAAAATTTATTATGATATCATTACACGAAAAAAGAATTTAGAATATAAAGATTATATTGTAATTTTTCCTCGGAAGTTTTTCTTCGCATGAAAAAAAATGTCAAAAGTACCATTATTACTGAATTATACTCTCCAATTTCCATTTCCCTACTACAAAGTCATTTTCAACGAAAAATTTCGCAAAAAACCCCAACCACCTAACATTCTAACCATTACAGAATGTCACTGGAAGAGGTGGAAGTGAGGCACTCGTTCAACGTGTTGGGCAGCGGGGGTGCCCTGCCCTCAGAGGAGGTGACCGGCTTCGGCAACGCCGTGCAGGAACTCTCGCGGGACCTCCGCCAATTGACGACGATGCTACTCACCGTACGTGTGTTGATTGTTTGACCCAAAAAAAAAAAATCTAAAATCATTCATTCGTCTATGAAAAAAATCAAAATCAAAATTATAACTTGAAAAAAAAAACCACACACACACGAAAGAAACTCTAAACGAGGAAAACACAAACCCGCCGCGTCGCGGGTTGTGTGTCTTTCCTATACCGTGCAATGTGCAGGCCCTGGCCGTGGGGTTGGAGCGGCCCCCGGATTTCCTGCTGTCGAAGCACGCCAAGCTGATGGAGACGGGCAACGAGTCGACCCTCCGGCTGATCTACTATCCGCCCCTCGGCACCCCGGAGCCCGGGCTCACGCGCTGCGGGCCCCACTGCGATTACGGCACGTTCACCTTATTGGCTCAGGTAGGACGAACAATTAATTCTGTATAATATCATGTTTGATGCTTGCTTTTGGTGATGTGATGCGGTGCTTCTATGTGGTGGTGGCTTTTAGAAACGTTGTGGAAGCAGGATTCTTTGCCAACGGCTGTTATGCAGTTTTTTTGTAATGTAATTGTGCAATTACGAGACTCGTAAAAGTTTATAGCTATAAATAGCTGAGTGCTTCTGCAACGTTTTCTAACTATTTTTATTCGAATGATAGCAAAAAGGTAATATCTGTCATTCTAATTTCTATCAAGAATTTATTTCTATATTCATTACACTGAAGGTGAGTTTTTGCAGTTGCAATCGGGTAGAGTATAATCTATGATGGATAGCAGTTTATTTACTTGCATCCATTTCCAATCAAGTTTTGAAAAAATTGCGTATTTTTCTCTCAATTAACGCGTAAATCTCGTTATCGAGAAACAGGCAATAACGATAAACAGTCATTACAGTATAAATCACTGACGAACTAGTTACATAGAAAATTACGAAAACTAAAAGAAATTCCATTTACTATATTTATCGCCGACACATTAACGACCGAGAAGACGCTTCAAATCACTTCAAAACAAAAGACTTACGTACAGCATACCTTTCGAATATTGCAAAATAACGTTAAAAAATATATACAACACAATACATCCTCCACTACTTTTTATAATATTACCTTTACTACGAGCATTATCTATATACGAACGCCGCGCCGATCCTCGTTTGAATATCACCAAGCAACGAACGCTACTCGCGATATCCCCTCATCATTTGAATATAATCGTCGACACACTGCCCACTCGAAGGATATCCGCCGAGATTCCCCTCCGAACATCCTTAAGAATCTAAGCGAACATGAATTAATTGAGCGCTCGACCTTACAACGAGAGCCTACTATACGCACGACTGCTGTACGCATGCTGAGTCATTGCTCGTCCTTCTACACACGTGTATCAAACAGGCGCGTAGAAGTGGTTGTGTGTCTGTAGAAAATCGCATTACTTAGGTCTCTGTGTTTGTTTTCGTTTTTTTTACGCGTAGATGAGCGAGAGATACGCTTCTTTGGCGTATTTCGTCGACGGTCGCGAAATTTCGTCGGGTTCATGGAAAGTTTGTGGAGGCGGTTATGTAAGGAACGTAAATAATGGAAGGAAGGGGGGTATTTTATATAGCCGTGGTTATTATTGCGCTGAAAATGTCATTATTTGTGGAGATTAATGGAAGTGAAAACGTTATATTATAGCGCTTTGTGCGGAATTAAGTATAGAGATATAAAAAGTGTTCGTGATTTTTTTGTTGAACTAATTGCAGAAGCAGAATAGATATATTCTTCTGAGAAAAATATCACTGTATAATTTACTGGAAACTTGGATAATAAGCAATTAATCGCAGAATTAATGAGTAACTATAGTTTTCTGAAAATTCTCCTACATTTCTTAGCAACACATCGTTATCAACGTATAGGCCGAGTCATTTAATTCATATACGAAGGGACCAGTCTTACCAGGCCACTTATTAACAGAAATCATTCTATTCACGCGAATCCCTAAAAAATTTCCTTCAATTCACTCGATGTATACAGACAATACAACTACACCGCGTTTCAAAATAAGGACTCGCGCCTCTCTCTGCGTTCAAGTAGTATACAGAAGATATCGATGAAATCATTGACTCTTGCGCGGCTTATGTAACAATTTATTAGCGAGCCACTCTCGGAGATTATATACACGTACCTATCGACGACGACGACGACGGCTGACCGAAGGACAACGCTGGGGATCGCTCGATAGCGGCTCGATTTCCTTTCACGCGAAACGCCAACGCGGCTTTTACGAGTAAGAGTATTTATAGACTTACCGCGCGGGGAGAAAAGGAGTTTTGGAGATTTTTTCCATTGTCGTCTAAAAAAAAAATAAATAAACGTTTTTGAAGAGACTTGCCGAGCAACTTTTGCTAAAATAAAACGGAATTTCAAAAAATTACCATAAAAAAGTTGTACGTTATAAGATAATTTTCAAAGTGTATAAGGAATAAAGTGAAAAAATGTATATCTTCGCATCAGTGGTGATAATAAATAACGTGGTTAAAGTTAATGGCGCTCTTTGATAATTTAAAAATGCAAAAGTGAATTTCGTAATGCCGGTTTATCACAATCTATATCTTACAGGAACGAGGAAAACTGGGCTTATTTGTGTTAACTGCAATCGAAATGATGGTTTATCGCCGCGTACGTACATGTCGTGTCCCCGCGGGCAATTAAAACAATATTTTTTCCGCGAGTATAAAAAAAACCTACCATTATGCAAATGAGAAAAATACGCAATTGAAATTACTGCAATTATTGCATTTAAATATTCATTATAAAAGTTGACTACTTGTTTAAATTTTACATTTGTATTGCATGAAAATTCAAAAACTTGCTTATACTTGGTTTTGTTATGTGCATGGGCTTTAAAATCGACGTAGCTTGAGTGTTAAATTGATAGTATTGGAATATAAGTAATTGTCAATTATAATAGAGAATGGATATTTGAAGGTTTCAAATATTTTGTTGACGAGTCCAAAATATAATCCAACCTTTAATAGAGTTGGAAATAACGACGAAACAGCAATTAAAAGTATAAATTTATTTTTACTTTTACAGAACGTTATACAAAACCTTTTTAAAACTGTAAGTTAATTATATGTAGAAATATTTAAAACCTAAGGGAGATAAGAAACCTCATTTATTATAATAAAATGATAGAGAATGAGATTATGAGAAAAGAACATTATAGTTCAAAATAATATGACATATATAATTATAGCACATAAGAAAAAATTCTCTACAAAAATACTAATACCACTTTTTTCTTTCCCTCTTTGTCCCACCCCACACAGGACTGCGAAGGCGGCCTCGAGGTGCAGACACCGCACGGCGAGCGTTGGGGCCGCGTCGGCCACCTACCAGGCGCGATCCTCGTCAACAGCGGCGACATCCTCAGCTGCTGGACAAACGGCGCCTTACCCGCCCTGAACCATCGCGTCGTCGTTCCGGAGCTCTGCGGTCGCGGTCGTCACTCGATCGCCTTCTTCGTCCATCCGGACGACGACGTCGTCGTCGAGCCCTTCGACGCCAAGATTGCCAGCAAGGCAAGTCAAGAACCAGCACCCTGCCGTCTACAGAAGAAGAAGAAAGGCGTACTGACGGCGTACCAACATCTGCAACGTCGCTTCCGCGAAACTTACGCCTCTTAACGGCGACTCGCGCGCTGCGGTGACGACGATGATGTCGAGCCGTCCCCGTAGCCGGTGTATACTGACCTCACGTATAGCAAACCCCTGATTACACGTGAAGATATACCAGAGAGAAAGAGAGGAAATTTGCGTCCGTGTTTGTAGCGACGACGACGACGATGATGATGTCTATGTATAGTAATGTATAACGTTCGACGACGCACGACACACTTTTATGTTGAAGATAGAGAGAGAGAGAGAGAGAGGACGACGACGGTCCGCTAGCACCGGATTATTATTGATATTGATACATCGAGAGGCGACACGCGTCGACTCGGTATTATTGCGGGCGCGTGTTATACTGGTGGAATTCCTTTTCGTTCGTTCGTGATGTGAGCGATATACGCGATACGCTGATCGCTCGTCGCGGTCTTTGGATTCCTTTACTTATTAGCGTTCTCTTTTATTTTTTCTTCTCCTAGAAACGAGGAATCGACCAAAACGCTCTGCGAGAGGCCTACTTAGAAATTTTTTGCGTATATATAGAGCTGAGCGAAAAGTTCGTTAGGATTTAATTGCGAAAACGTACTTTCCCGCGAGAAGCGTATATACAATGTATAGACAAAAATTGCGCGAGAAATTGGGAGATCTGAGTTCTAATCAACGAATTTTATTAGTGTATATGTAATAAAAGAAAACACTTGCGACAATAAAGAACTGATGACGACGCGACATTTGTGTGTATACTACTGTAATAAAAAGAAGAAAAAAAAAGAACATCTCGAGCACTGTACTTTCGTGTACTTATATCTAGGTATATTAGTGTATTTTCGTCGTTTTTTTCGAATCAAAATTTTTATCGTCGAGTTTTCAGGTCCGCACGGATTTAGTGCTTAATTTAGAAAGCGTACATGTAGGTCAGATTCATTGAAAATGGAAAATTTGTACAGTGTAAGACACGGTCGAAGTCTAAAGTGTATATAAGAACGACTCAAGGTTAGATGAAACTTCCCTAAGATGTCATAGGAAATTTCACGTCACCGAGATTCAAAGGTCGGTTACTTTTTTTGCTTTAGACTTTCAGCGGAGTTTTCGCGATCGGGAAAGCACATTCCGGAGAGCTACATCGCACTCATACACACACTCACACCATTGTACGACGCATTTACGACGCAGTGTAATAATATATATATACGCTCGCCACATAGAGCCTTCTCCTATTAACGATTCCCTGCATTTTTTTATCCTCTGATGTTCGTCCAGTGTGTGTATATAGCGATTGTCTTCGCCAGACGTACAGATTTTTGTCATCCCAATGTGCATCGGTATGTAAAACGATTTTCAAAAGTGTCCAACGAAATTGTTCCGAAAGTACAAATATGCTATGACATACAAATTTCAGATTAAATTAATTTTTTTATCGATGTTGTAAAAAAATGTTTGTAATATTTTTAATAACGAGAAGTTTTTAATCTTGAAGAGATGTAAAGTTTTTAACTAAATTTTTAACTTAATACTATTCTTTTAAAAATAGAATATAAATGCCAATTTACTAGAATTTAATAATTACATTATATCCTATGCATTTTTTGTTGATTCAAAAGAATTTTAAATACTGGGCGTTGTAAGAAAATTTCAACTGTGAAATACCTTTTCAAAAATAAGGAAATGTAATAATCTTTGGTAATTATATTCAGTAAACGAGTATAATTAAAATGCATAATTTTGATTTCACTTTACTAAGAAGAAACCCACAATAAATTACAATGCAATTACTAAGGTTTGGCAGTAAAATTATACATCACCGAGCAATATCTAATTTCACATAATTTTAATTAAATACTTTCTATAGGTAATGTATCTTTACGAACAGCAATGTATTTTGGCATTTATTTCACTATTTAAAATAATTGAAACAACTTTACCATGTTGTATTAATAAATATGTACAATGCGACATTTTTTTTAGACAAAGTATTAGAGAATTGCCATTTTAAAAGAGCTCTTTTTCGTTACGCGCAAATCTGGTTGTAATTGATTAATTGGCTTTTAAATATCGGGGGGTGCTCTCGTCTTAAAAAAAAGTGGGGCGCATTGGTATCATCGCGATCGAGCGTCGAGTGGACGAGGCACGAAAGCCAGAAAGAGACGAACGAAAGTAGGCCGATTTTAATTAAAAAAAAAAGACAAAAGGAAAAGTGTAAGTAAGAAGAGAACGAAACATTGAAAATCCGTCAATGGACTATCGACTGAATAGCATAATTTTACTCAATGAGGTTCTTCCGCTTGACTATTTCGGCAGCTGGGTATATACGCGGTGTATAATGAGCTTTCGTAAAAAAGAAAACGAGAGCGTTCGTAAATAGTCGTCCTTGCGTAAAGTTACAAAATTGACGATTGACGGACGTTTAATGATTAACTCGTTACTTAGATGGACCGAGTGTATGCAAGAAAGCAGCCGCAGAGTTTCAAGCAATAATAAATAAATTTGTACTTAATTGTATAACATGTCTATTTACTATTCCTTATATCCTTTTCGAATTATTTTTTATACAATATTTTACTAAAAAAATACGTAATTTAAGAGCGTTAGACATAACATTGAAAAATATAACATGTTTCAGTAAAGAATAAATCCTTTTAAGTTAATAACGGCGATTCATAAATTGATAAAATAAATAAGAATTTACACATATATATTATATGTCTGTGAAACATTAGAGTTGATAAAATGGATAATGCTTTTTATCAATAATTTTTATACATAATACACTTTTACGAAATATTCCGTCTAAAACGTTGCTTATAAATATCTTTGTATTTACAAATTCTCGTACTTACAATGTATATTTTTTAAAAAATCTACAACTAATTAACATAATTTATTTAAAAGCCAGGATTCCATTCAGTCTCTGGAGATTTATCGACAAGTCTATAACAAATTAGTTTATCACCAGGTTTGAAATCAACTTCAGCATTTTCTAACTTGATTCCACATTCCATATTCGTCTTGACAGTTTCAACTTCCTCTTTCAAATGTCTTAGTTCAGTAGCTTTACCTGTATAAATAACTTCGCCATCTCTGAGGACTTTAAATAATGCTGACTTTTTCAGAGTACCTTTTTCACAACGGCATCCAGCGACTTTAACCTTTTTCCTTTTTACGTTGATTTCAAACTCTTGTATAATATGAGCTTGACCTATAGAGTACATTAATTGAATTAATTGCAGTTTTTATGAAGTTACTTTATAAATACATTAAATTATTTTTTTTTTGTAATATACGCACCGATTTCTTCTTCCACAGTGACCATTGGAAGTCTTTTGGTAATTTCATATTTCAAATCATCTATAAGTTTGTATATGACATTGTGATGACGGACTGGTATATTTTCCTTTATAATTACTTGTGAAAGATTACGTGGTACAGTAGTATTAAAACAATATATTATAGCTAGAATATTAAAATAAAATTATATTATATATTTCAAATTTTCATATAAAATAAATTGAATTAAAAGAAAAAATAAATAAATGGAATGATTACCATTAAATACTTTTGCAAGTTCAAGATCTGTTTCAGTAACAGAACCAACTCCATAATTTACAATTGATAACCGACATTTATCTTCTTCAGTATAGGTATCAAGAACATCCAATATTGCCTCAACAGATCCTACCACATCTCCCTTAATAATAATATTAACTTTTGGAAAGTCATCTTCTTCAATTTCTTTTACTCTTGGTCCTTCCCTTCTCAATTTTTTGAGGCCCATGAGACGTTTCTTTCGAACTAATTTCTGATATTCCTAAAATTGGAATATGATTTATAATTTTTATGTAAAATGTATTAAAAACATAGGAGACACAACTGGAATGTTACTTACTACTAAATGTTCTTTGTGCTTTTCATCGGCTACTATTTTTTGTTCTATGGATTTTTCTTGTCCTTGTTTTATATGGCGATATCTCATTACTGTGTGAGCTTGTCTTTCATTTTCCACTTCTAAAATCTCATCTCCTGCAACTGGTAAGTCACGCCAACCAATAATTTGCACAGCATCTGATAAACCAGCTTCAGGGATAATAGTTCCAGCATGATCAAACATAGATCTAACTTTAGCCCATGCAAGTCCACTAACTAAAATAATAAAATCAATTTGAAAATGATTTTAATATATACTTGATAGGAATTGAAACAAATTTATAATAACAAGTATAATTAACAGGTTCAGTATGGGTAATGTTTACTTTTTTCCGATTTTCTTTTATACCTTTTACTTCAGGAGAGCGATTGAATCTTATATTTAAAAAGCTCTACTGTGTGCTAAAGATTAAAAAGATATCAAAGTCATTACAGGTGACAACATTGTATTTTTCAGTATTCTAATCCAAATTTAATTTTCCTGAACTATTTGATGAAAATTTGAAAATGAAAGATATGAAGAAATTAGTAAAGTGTCTGTAAATACTTATCAATGTTTTACTATTTTTTTTGTATCTTTTTCATTTTCAGATTATCATCAATTTTGTTTGTCACTGTTTTTAAATTACTCTGAATAAAATGCAATTCAAATCATTAAAAAAAACTTCAAATTTTATTAGAATAGGAAACAACACAATATAGGCACCATAATAGCTTCCTTAAAGTGCTTTGAAGAGTTTTTTATAGCCATTATAATCTTATACCTAGAACATCTCCCTTTCTAAGAGTTCCTCGCTGAATAAGAGCAGTAGCAAGTTTTCCTCGATGAGGGTCAGTTGATGCTTCAACAACAACTCCTTCTACAAGTCCAGTAGGATCACCTTTTAAATCCATTATCTCTGCTTGTGCTAATACTGCTTCCATTAATAGATCTAAATTTGTTCCTTTTAGTGCAGAAATATTTACACTTTGGACATCACCACCTAAGGCTTCAACATTGATTCCATGTTCAGCTAACATATTATGAGTTCTATTCTATAAAAATATGAAATGAAAAAAGTAAAATGTGGTTGATAAGTTGAGCATTACAAAATCTGTAAACATCTTACAATGTTGACATCTGGCTTATCAATTTTGTTAATAGCAACTATTATTGGAACATTTGCTTCTTTAGCCAAATTTATGCTTTGAACAGTTTGTTCCATTACTCCATCATCTGCAGCAACAACTAGAATGACTATATCTGTTATACTAGCACCTCTTGCCCGCATAGTTGTAAAAGCAGCATGTCCAGGAGTATCCAAGAAAGTAATTTTTTCACCAGTTTCTAATGTAACTATAAATATAAAATCATTGATACTTGTCAAATTATTATGTAAATAAAAAAGATTATGTAATAATAATGTATATTAATATTTAAAGATTTGTAAAACTATCATTTTAGAAAATTTAACTTTGTCTAAAATTACACTATAATAGTACAATAATTTTTTTTACCATTAAATGCTCCAATATGTTGTGTGATCCCACCAAATTCAGATTCTACCACTGCTGAATTTCTCAAGGAATCTAATAAAGTAGTTTTGCCATGATCAACATGTCCCATTATTGTTATAATTGGACGTCTTTTAATTAACACTTTCGGATCTGGAGGAGGTCTAGAAAAAATGAAAAATTGTTAAACTTATTTAATGAATTAAAATTGTGAATTGTAAAATTGAAACATTTTGTATACCGCTTGTGAACATCATGATCCTCTTCTTTTTCATCGCTTTTTTTTTCATTTGGAGGAGCTACAATTACGAATTTTGCTCCAAGTTTTCTAACAGTTTCATATAACATTTTTGGATTTTCAAAAATAGAATCATCGTCATAAGCATTGCGTTGGTCAACAAAAAACAAAGCATCCAAGACATCATTAACAGGACGGCCTGCAGATGCTGCAAGTTCTTTAACAGTCATGTTTCTCCATACATCAATTACTGGAACCTGCTTTTTTTTCTTTGGATTGAGCAGTTCCAGTTCTTTTGATTTTAGTAACTGTAATATTATTATAAATCATTAAATTATATGATCATGTCATTGATCAATGACATTGTATCAATCTACGATATTTTACCTTCTTCCTTTCTTCTAGCGTTTTTCTTTTTTTTAAAAGAACAGGTGTACTGTGATAACAACTGCATTGCGAGATTATAGGTATATCGACTAAACTGGTGTTCAATATAACGCTTCGATCGTGTGCCAATGTTTCAGAGAAAAAACTTTTGGAAAGGCTGAAACGAAATATTCATAGCAATCATTCATGTTTTATGTCAAAATATAATAACGTTGCGGCGACACCGCGCTTTAAGGTTATGTTTTTCTCGCAAAATTCCGAAAACTGACACGCCTTGTCAGTGCATTACACCGTTATTCTACACCAGACTCTATTACTACGTAATCGTGCTTTCTTGTGAAAATCAACAGGCCGATAAATATTTACCTCCGCTTCAGGCACGTTCTGATCAACAATGCTGCCATATTTTTTCTATTATCAATTGGCAATTTGGCACGCCGTCAAAAATTCGCAGAAAACTGACGTCACCGGCGCGAGGCAACCAATAGCACCCTCGTGCCTTACTGAGTCCTCGCTGTAATCTAATCGCCGTCTATATGACCAAAACATCAACTCCTTATCTCGCTCACCCCCGATCCAAACTTATCCTTTCTGACTCACCTTCAATGACCGCATTCCCTCATAACAAATCCTGAGCAGTCGAAATTCAAAACTCGCGGGCTATTCCGTGAGCCGAGTGCAAGTGAACCCCGTGTTTTGCGTTGCGCGCCGTCATACGTTGATCTCATCATCCATCCGTGCAGCGGCAGCAGCGCTCCGTTCGCGCCGCCGTCGTCGGTAGCTCTGTCGTGCTCCGCTCTCGCGTTTTCTATACATGTGTACGTGCGTGTGCGTGTTGTGATAATCTGACATGGCGGAGTGTTGTGTTGTGGCCGTCGTCCGTCTCCCCGAGAGAGTGTCTACGTGAAAAAGAGAGGGCTCCCCGAAGAACATCGTACATCCCCCAACAGCGGCTCCAAGCGTGTGAGAGGTGGTGGGAGCGCGAGCTTCAGATCGCGAGGAGTGAAGACCGGAGCGAGTGCGTGAAAGAGAGAGCGCGAGACGAATAAATAACCGGGATCGACCGGGGGAGGACGCGGAGCCGACCGTGCGAGAGTGTGTAAGAGATCGCGCGAGGAAACGCCGCCGCGCGGCCGGGCTAATATACATATATATTGTGTGTGCGTGTGTGTGTGTGTGTGTGTGTAGCAGCGCGCGCGCTGCTGCCATCGTCACCGGACACCCAAGTAGCAGCAGCCCCGTAGTAGAGACTCCGCGAAGAGAGAGAGAGAGAGAGAGAACGAGAGCGCGAGAAACAGAGACGGAGCTATACTATACACCAGCTCGCGAGGACGACGTCGTGTGAGAGAGAAAGTCGTAGCGCCGCGGATTCTGTGAACAGTACGTGTGTCGAAGTCAGTGGTTATAAATCGCCCGTGTGTGTGAGGGTATCATCGCCGTCTGTCTCCCTTATAATCATAACCAATCTTTCTTCGCGCTCCGCGCGCACGCATACACGTATACACGCACGCGCGCGCACACGCGTGAACGCGCATCGTTGTCGGCAGCGGCTTGCCTTCTCTCACTCTCGTAGACGGCAGTAGCAGCCTCAGGGCTCTATATCTCTCGGCAACACAGCCGAAGAGAAGAGAGAGAGAGAGAGGAAGGAGCGTAAGTGCGAGGGAGAGCGAGATAGGAGAGCGCGCGTCATCGTCGTGTACACACATCGAAAGAGAGAGAGACGAGTAGAGCGTGGTGCGAAAGAGTGAGATAGGGAGAGCGCGGAACGGAGCGAAGAGCGCCAGCGGGGGAGAGATATACACAGGAGGAACGCTCGCCCGCTCGAGGGAGAGAGGAGAGAGAGAAAGTTCCTATACACACTAGCATAGGCGCAAGCGCGCGCTCCGAGAGGAAGTGGTCCGAGGAGGAAGAAGAGGACGACGAACGCCGGAGCGTGCACGTACTTGTTCACGCGCTCGTGCGCGAGTGTGTGTTTATCTGTGTGTACCTAGACGTACGTACGTATAACGTACTATATATACGTAAGTCGTCGCGGCGCGCACGCTGCTGCTCTGTTTTCCCGCGCACCAAGAGGAAGAGGCGCGCGTCGTCTCTCAGGCGCCCGTGTCCCCGTGTGTCTGTGTGCGCGCGAGCGCGAAAGATAGACTTATATACTCGCATACAGCGCGGGTCGAGGAGGAGAGGCTTATGCAACGCGGAGGAGGAGGTGGAGCGCGTAAACATTTTCGCGCTACGACGGAGCGACGACGGTAAACAAATATACCTATATACCGAAGGTGCGTGTGTGTGTCTGTGTGTGCTACTATACTGCTCGACGGAGGAGTGAGCGAAAGAGAGAGACGGAGCTACGATAAAGAAAAGGTGGCCTCCGATCGTGAACACGCTCATCATCCCGTGCGCCAACGTACACACACGTACACGAGCGCGCGCGCGCGTGCACCACACATACACAGCTGATTAAGGAAGAAAGGGCCGTTACGCGTTGCCGTGCACCACCACCATCACTATCATCGTCGTCGTTGCTGCTGCTGCTGCTGCTCCACTGTGCTGTGATACACTTACACACGACGGTTTTCGGAGTGGACTTGTGTAGCCGTCGTAGCCGTCCGTTCTTCGTGCTGCAAGAGCCATCGCGCGAGCCATCGTGCGCGAGAGCGAGCGAGTGTGAGAGAGAGGAGAGCGCGAAGACACGTCGTCGGCCCGAAGTATATAAATAAAGCGCGCTCTCGCTCGTGTGCCGTGATAACCTTGAATTATGATTAGGTCTTAATATTGAAAACGGACGCAGGACTCTCGACTCCAGGAGGATCTCTTCGCGCGCTCGGCGTGAGTGCTGTACCCCTGTGGGCGGTTGAATTGCTCTTCGATGATTGGGTCAAACGGCTGATGAATATGTGTTTTGTAAGAATAATTACGAGCTGCTACACTGAAAGATAGATAACGAAAAAGGTTGTGGCTCCTTTTCGGTTTGTTCTTTCCTTTCTAATGATATTTAAGACGTGAACTTGTGATTGATTGTTTATACATTGGTATACAGTAGTTGTTTGAAGATATATACACACACAAACTGCTTTTCACTGGCTTTTTCGAGTCACAAGTTAGAAGGATCGCACAGAAGGAGTAGAGGAATGCTAGTTGGTTGGTGATAGTTTGTCATTTTATGTGGCCAAATTAGCTTCCCATCATGACGGATACACGCAGAAGAGTTAAGTTATACGCGTTAAATGCAGACAGACAGTGGGATGATCGCGGGACAGGGCATGTGTCCTCATCTTACGTGGATAGGCTGAAGGGTACTTCCCTTTTGGTCAGGGCGGAGAGTGATGGAACTGTACTGTTAGAAAGCAAAATACAGCCAGATACTGCCTATCAAAAACAACAGGTATGAATGAATGCCTCTTCTATTATTGAATAATAATGAATAAAGAATGCGAGCAAAACCACTTTAACAATTTTATAAAGAATACTTTTTTGATTACAGCTAACTACTGGAACAAAGAAAATGGCACTTTATTTTAAATTTAGTAACATTTTTATTTATGTAATTAGTTGCACATTATTAATAAGATCTAAAGAGCTATATTTACTTAATCTTCATTAATAGTTTTTTAAACTGACAATTTAATGAAACATGTATAAGGACTTTTATTATTAGACTGTACATCATAGATGTTGATATAAAATACTTAGATATTATATATTTGGCTTGATATATTTAATATGTGGTCTTAGAATTATAACCTATAAAATATTTAATGTAAATACTAACTTATGTATTATTCTATAAATTTAATTATTACAAAGTAATACATAAATAATAGTTTTAAAAAGTACATGAATAATTTAGATTTCAAATGTATAAGAATTGTAATTTTTGTTCAATATGATATATAAATATATGCTTCTATTTTATATTCTATAGCTTAATTGGTCTTAAACATTGAGTCAATTGATGATAAGTAAATTTATGAGAAGTCTGTAAAGAATACTGAAGATATAAAGTAGATTTAAACTATGTTGTCTTTTATAAACTGTTATATTACATGATTTCATAATGATTTATTGTTTAGAAATAAATAACAAAAATGTTATAGATACTAATTTTTATACAATGTAAAGGTATTTAAAGCAACTACATTTAATAACTTTAATAAAGCTAGGATTATTTAATTTTATAACATTTGATTATTTTTTTCAAATTCATTATATATATTACTAATTGATATCAAAAATATTTTAATAAAATGTATTGTTGGAAATTTATATTATATTCTCTATAGATAATTTTATAAAATATTTTATACATATCAAGTTTTTGTGCAAATAAAAATATAAATATTTAGTTGTGGTTTTGCTCATGTTCTTCATGAGTAAGTAAAGTTGTCTACATTATTATCTTGTATTTCAGGACACTTTGATTGTGTGGTCAGAAAGTGATAATTATGATTTAGCTCTAAGTTTTCAAGAAAAAGCAGGTTGTGACGAAATATGGGAGAAAATATGTCAAGTTCAGGGGAAAGACCCCTCTGTTGAAATAACCCAAGACATTGTGGAAGAGTCAGAAGACGAAAGATTCGATGATATGTCTGACTCTGCACCACCCATAGATTTACCCCCTTGTGAACTAGGTCGTTTAGAAGATATAAATGAACTGATAGGAAATTGCCTTTCTTCACCCATGAGAAAAGAAAAACTGGCAATGGCCTTGGAATCAGAGGGTTATATTAGAAAATTATTAAACCTATTTCATACTTGTGAAGACTTGGGAAACATGGAAGGACTGCATCATTTATACGACATTTTTAAGAACATATTTCTTTTAAATAAAAATGCCCTATTTGAGGTCATGTTCAGTGACGACACAATTTTCGATGTTGTTGGATGTTTGGAGTATGAACCAACATTGCCCCAGCCAAAGAAGCACAGGCAATATCTTCAACAGTTGGCTAAATTCAAACAGGCCATTCCTATTACAAATGCAGAACTACTCGCCAAAATTCATCAAACTTACAGAGTCCAATATATTCAAGATGTGGTACTTCCCACGCCAAGTGTGTTCGAAGATAACATGCTTAGTACATTGAGCAGTTTTATCTTTTTTAACAAAGTCGAGATAGTTACTTTAATTCAAGATGACGAAAAATTCCTTACAGAGTTGTTCCGCCAGCTAACAGACGAGAATACACCTGATAGCAAGAGACGCGACCTTGTTCTCTTTCTGAAGGAATTCTGTAATTTTTCACAAAACTTACAACCCCAGGGTAAGGAGGCATTTTACAAAACTCTGACAGCACTGGGCATTTTACCGGCCTTAGAGATAACCCTTGGCATTAATGACGCACAGACAAAAACTGCTAGTATAGACATACTGAATTATATTGTCGAGTACTCACCCAGCGTCATCAGGGATTATACATTACAACAAATCAACAACACTCAAGATCAGATGCTTGTCAATGTGATTGTTACTCAACTGGTGAATGACAGTGATCATGAATTAGGTAAGCATTTTTGTGTACAATTACACTTCATCAATATAACTATGTTTTACATTAATAAACTCGACTTCATAAATATCTCCATTCCTAATAAAAGTTTATTATAAAGAACAATTTAAAAGTCATTAAAATCTTTATCTTATCATATAACCATTTATATGCCCTAGTAACATAAGCCACACTTTGTATGCAAATTTTAGGCGGCGCCGTGCAACTGGCCGGAGTATTGCGCTTGCTTCTTGACCCAGAGAACATGATGGCCTCTGTCAACAAGTCGGAAAAAGCTGACTTCCTCAACTATTTCTATAAAAACAGCATTGGTACGCTAATCGCGCCGTTGCTCGCCAACACGATCGGTGACAAACCTGCACGCGAAGACTACCGGACGGTCCAGTTACTCGGTTTGATACTCGAGCTGCTATCGTTCTGCGTTGAGCACCATACGTATCACATCAAGAACTGTATCCTTAACAAGGATCTGCTCAGGAAGATACTCGTGCTGATGAAGTCGACCCACACGTTCCTGGTGCTATGCGCTCTCAGGTTCATGCGCAAGATTATTGCGTTAAAGGACGAGTTTTACAATCGATACATCATCAAGGGTAATCTCTTCGCACCCGTGTTCGACGCATTCACGCGCAACAACGGTCGCTACAATCTTCTCGACTCCGCTATTCTAGAAATGTTCGAGTTTATCAAATTGGTATGGGTTCGTCGAAATTTTACATAAACTTTTTTTTTGAGATTTTTTCGTGATTTTAACGATGTTTGATCTTTTAGGAGGATATCAAATCTCTTTGTTCGCATGTCGTCGAAAATTTCTCAAAAGAGTTGGAAGCTATTGATTATGTACAGACGTTTAAAGCCTTAAAACTGAGGTATGAGCAACACCAGGACAAATTAAAAGATCGTGATAGAGGCACACTTGACAGGTAATTCATCATGAGTATTCTTTTTGTTATTATAAGAAGTATAATATCATTATTAACTTCAAATTTAATAAAATATGTAAATATATGTTTTTAATAAAAAAAGACCATTAACAATATCACAATAAAAATATATATCCAAATCCCTCGCAAACTGACATCTTCAATCGCCATAGCGTACCGTCGATACTGAGAAATAGTCGGTATCGCCGAGATCAGCGTCAGCTCGACGAGGAGGAGGAGATGTGGTTCAATGAGGAGGAAGACTTCGACGAGGGCGAGGCTGTGGTACCCGCTGCGACGACCGACATCGTGCCCCAGTCTGCTGCGAAGAAGCAGCCCACGACTGCCAATTCCACGAGTAGCGTCGAGGCCACCACCGCCAAAGACAGCTGCAGTCCGCCCCCGCAGCAACAGCAGCACTCCTCGCCCCAGCAACAGACTATTCTCAACAATAACACGCCTCACAACGTGATAACGCCGGTGGTGACACCGATAGCGGCGCAACAGCAGAGCCTCATGAACAACACGGCGAACACGGCGAACGAACTGCCCGTTATTGGAGTCACGGCGGACGCGATGAGCCCCAGCGCGACCATCAGTGCTGTCGACAAAACTGGATCTAACATATTTAAGAAGGTGCGTTGGTTTGGCTGTTCCGAGGCAGTATTTGGATTAGGAACAATTTATGAGTTAGTTTATTAAAAAAAAGTAATGTACACGAAAGAAAGACCATTTTGCAAAAATATTCTTTATTGAATGCAAAGTTGCATTTATACATTTAATAATAACATGTTGAGCATAATTTACAAACAAATAATCTTATCTTATTGGCTACTTACTAATTTGCAGTTGATATCATATATACATATAATAATCAGAACCCAAGATTTAGAGGTTAGAATTCCGCCATTACTGCTTTACTTTTTATTATAAAAAGTTATAAATGAGCTGAAATTGTTCTTACTGGAGAAATTACGTATAATAGCAATATAATTTACAATTTACCGTTTCAAAAGCTTAAAAATAATTGTTCCATTATTTATATTCATATCACGATGTTATATAGATGCTAACGCCAT
Source organism: Torymus auratus (assembly GCA_900474315.1). Taxonomy (NCBI): domain Eukaryota; kingdom Metazoa; phylum Arthropoda; class Insecta; order Hymenoptera; family Torymidae; genus Torymus; species Torymus auratus. The sequence goes on from UXGD01000092.1 coordinate 87,944, forward strand.
GACGTCATAATAGGCATTACGATTTTGAAACAACTGTACTTTGCGCATTTATAATTCGTTGAGTATTACACTACAGTGTTCTTTATGTTCAAAATGCAATAGTTAAACTGTTTTGAAAAAATAATTCTTTTTATACTATACATTAATAATAACTTTTATTTTATTCTTCAAATAGCGCTATAAATTGAAAAGTATTTATTTAAAATCATTCTAAATATTGTTTAAATACAGTAACTTTTTATGTAACAATTAAATTATAATGTGTAAATACATAATACATATAATTACTTACTAATTAACATATTTTTTTTGTATAGGGACTGGTCGATTATGAAGGCGATTCGGACGAAGAAGATGAAGAACCAGAACTGAGTCCAACGCTTAAACGGCAACGACTTTCATAGTAGGCAAACTATCCGTCAGTAGTAAGAGTGCTGTGACCAGAGGTGGGCAAAATACTGTATTTAAACATTAAAATACGAGCACTTTTATGTATTTAAATAGAAAATATAATACGTTACACGTATTAGAAGCAATTCGAAAGTTATTAAAGAAAAGAAAAAGCAAAAATTGAGTTACAATGGTCATTGTAGCGAAGAAAATTTAAATACAGTATTTAAATGCAAGTGTATTTAAAGTACATGACTATTTTAAATACAAGTGAATTTGAAATACATTTGTTTTTTAAGCTTTTATCACGAAACTGAGAAATATGTACATCAAGTTTTTAACTCACCGTTGGAATTCAAAGATTCATTGAATCCACGTGCAGCTATCAATTGTAATTGTAATAACAATTGTTGACAATGTTCGAAAGTAATTACAGATAGTCGCGTTATATCGAAATTCTTTCAATTGAAATTTAGTTCTCGAGATGATTTTTATCACGATCTCATTTATTATATTTTCGACCTCTGTCAATTCTATATTATTCTTTACGCTTGGTGTATTGGACCAAGGATATAATATGTCGGGGCACGATCGTACGAGTAAACTCTTGAAAAACATTCCTTTGTTTTCGATCATTCTCCGAAGAGGACGTAGCCTCAGTTCCGTCTTCCATCTGCAGGGGCCTTTGAGTGCGTAACAACTGACGTGTTTTTTTTTTTTTTTTTATTATTTTTATAGTTATTATTTTAATCAAATAGATTTTTCTTTACTAGTTCTTTACCATCAAATTATTTTTTTAATAATATCGAATAATTTAATTACGCATTATATATTTCACTACGAAATTAGTTTTATTTTGATATTTATGTCTAATATATTATATGAACCCCTGGAGCTGGAAATATGAAAAGCAATGTACAGCAAATGCGTAATTTTAAATTAAAATTTACCGTAATATAAAAGATTGAACAAAAAATATACACAAAGAATGTACACAAAATTACATTGAAATTATATTTAAAATTTTCTTTATACAAAAACCTCTCTTTTCACTTACTTAACTCCATTGCTTTCTTCAAGGGAATGTAAAAGCTATTAATATTCACACAAATTATTTTACAATTTCCTAAATTCACTGCCATATAGTATTTATATGTTGTATTGCAATTTTTAAAGCAATTACTATAGTAGTTACTTAAATAAAATTATTTCTTTTTGTGGAATAAATCAAGAAATAAGACTTCTAAAATAATAATTGCTTTAAATTTTGTCATTTTATAAAACTTTTATAGATAGAAAAAGCATAAAATTTCGAAAATTGTGAAATAATTTTCGATGATAAACAAAATTTGTCCTTATTAAAAACTATTTATTCTGATTACCTTTTACATTCTCTTAAATTTCCATTCCCTTGCAGCATATTTTTTTTTTTCTATTGAGGTGCCCTGCTTTAACATTTCCAGATTAAAGCAGAACTGAAGATCGAAGGAATCTTCAAATAACTCGTGCGACGTGTGGGGAATAAGATGCAAATCGATGCGATGATCGATTTGTAAGATTGATACAGGCAGAGGTGGGCAGTATATTTTGAAGCGTACTTAATTATATACGTATAAATATTACAGTACATAAATTAAGAATTTTATTGGGTAAATGTATTCTTTTTGTAAAAGTGTTTATTTGAGTCGCCTAAAATTTATTTGCATGTATGTAAACGGTGAATTAATATTTTGATGAATTATAAATTAATATTATAGCTTCGTTATAAAAAATAATTATATTATTAAATTTTGAAAAATATACTAGTTAGCTGTCATTATATAAGGAATAAGTCTAAATGACCATTGTAACGTCTTTATACAGAAAAAATATAATGTGTGTAACAAAATTATTACAAAATGTATGTCTTATAATCTGTATTTAAATACATAAAGTTATATTTGTATATTGTATTTAAATACAGCATTTTGCCCACCTCTGTGGTAAATAAAGAAAAATTTTTATTAGGGCCACATCGTTATACTGGGTGCGATGAATGCAAGAGGAGAAAGAAGAGTGATGAATGTATACTAAAAGGTTCAAGCCGTATAATTTGAACTTGAATGTGTAGTCTATGAATGCTAACTTTGAGTACATATACTGAATTTAAATGTGTAATGATGTAATGCGCGGAGTGTTTCGGAACTTCTATTTCTTTTATATATCAGAGAATTATCAAATTTGATGCTTCAGTGTTGTTATGCTTTATACACTACATATTGTAAATAAAATGTCATGAAATTCCTATCTCTTTAGGAATATATATCTTTCATCGCCATTGTTCGAATGTTTTCCTTTGAATTAACATTCTGAGTCACGAGATGCGAAAGACGAAACAAAAAAGCGAGCACGTGAGAGAGAGAGAGAGAGAGAGAGAGAGAGAGAGAGAGAGAGCGAGAGCGAGAGCGAGAGACGTTTTTGTTAAATTGTAGAAAATAAGACTCCGAAGCATTTCGCGTGAACTGTGAGACGCCGAAGCTACTATTTGAGAAAGTTTTTTTAGCTGTCGCATCGACGTAGAACAACCGAAGGAAGAAACTTACATGCAATGTACAATATTACATATGATCAATATTATGCGTTTTACTTTATATATATCAAGAATACCGTGAACATTTATTCTCCGCTTACCTTTTATATGAAAAGTAACAAAAAAGATAAAATTTTATTACAAGAACGAATTGGTATTTGACGGTTGGCGGCATGTGTGCGTCGAAAAGAAGAAATTAAGTGAAATGAATGAGTTATAACGGTGAAACGACAACAGTGTGAATGTTCCCGTATTCTGCGTTCAGAAGTGAGTGTTCTGAGTGTCTGCGAGCACGAAAGAGACGATCTATAGCAGAAAACTCATTTCATGACAAATCCGGAGTATTAATTTTGTATTTTGGATAAACGAGGAAGTATGAAATAAATATTACGGAGGCTGTGTCAAAGCTGATGTGCACAAAGTTTATTATTCGGCGTTAAAATTCACAGCTATATATATATTGCCAAAGGCAGCTTTCAAGGATGCGGTACAAATAGGCGCGGCGACGGAAATCAGCTGAAAATGCAACGTACGTGCACAGAATACTTTAGTTCCTACACCACTTGTCGGGCACCGAAACTGAAATGTCGAAAGTAACGCGCGAGAAAAGGATTGAGGGAAAAAAAATTCTTTTTGTAAAAGCTTCTTGTTTTCTGCTATGAATCTCGGCTCGTTCGAGTTGAGTCCGTGAAGACTGGAGGGGAGAATTGCGCGCGCGCGTTTTTTGATGTCGTGAGAATGAATGCCGTTTGCGAATACATGTGCGTTGTAGAAGTGAGATGAATATTTAATTAAATAAAACTTAAAATTAGAAGACACGGTCTAAACTTGACGAAACTGCGAATATATCACATGAAAACCATATACATAAATACACACAACTTCATCATCAGCTCACTTTCATACAAACACACACACGCACACACACATAACACAGACGCATCCGGTCTCTCAGTTCTTCAACCAGGGGCATTATTTATTTCGATGGCTTATATATAATGCTAACAGAGAAGCAGTAAACGTATATATCACACTCTCTCCACTTTGCTGATATTATTTGTACCGACGTCAATAACAACCTAAGTATAAGTGAAACCATTTTACAAAGAATTATTATAAACCGAGAATGGACGGCAATGAGAAATGTGGCGACGACGACAACAAAACTAAAAGGAAAATAATGATGAATTGACAAAAACGATTGAGAATAAGAAAAGAGAAATACAAACAGAAAAAACCAAGCTCATGTCTCTATCTCTGATTGATAAAAAAAAACTTAAAAAAAAAACGCAATACTCTTTAATTTCACTTCTGCACGACCTCGGCTTTGAGCCGCGCGGCAAGGGCCTTGCGCACTTGGAGGATTGAGGCATCGGCGGCTTGTTGATGGGCGGCGAGCTCCTCTTGATTGCCGTCGATCGTCGCTTCGGCGACGATGCGTGCTGAGCCTGGGCGCGCTGTGCTCGTCTCCAACTTCTGGCTGCGCTTCTGCTTCTTTAAAGCGACAAGCTTGTCACGTTGGGCCTTGAGGTACATCTGCCTCTTGCGTATGTCCTCCTCTCGCGTTTCCTCCCGCTGTAAGCGACGTGCACGTGTTTTCATTTTTCATGATTATAAGTTTATTATAAGTTTATTATTATCATTTTTTCTTTTCTTCCTTTTTTTAAATGTTCGGAGATATATGGTTTTGAGGATGTGAGTGATGATTTTTGTACGAGATATACATATAGGCGCGTGACGATATATTACGTAGAAAGAAATGTGGAAACGAGACGTAAATTATTGAACTTCGGTTTTATTTTTCTTTTGTTAGATTAAGATTGACTTTTTAAAAGTATAAAACTATCTTGTAAAAATAAATACAAAAAAAAAGAAATGCTACAACAGTCTTATATTGTTCGAATATTTTTTTATAAATATTTGTTATAAAAGCATAAGCAAATTCATTCAAATGCTTAATCAGTCTCATTATTATATTATAGAATTAATTACTGAAGTAGCTAACTCTAGAGTATATAAAATAATAATAAAAGTTAATTGTAAATAATTTTTCTGAAATTATAAGTTGTTCAATAAAAACATCTTGCATATACTTGAAATAATAAGTAACCGAATTGTCAGCGACATTAGTATGCAAAATAAAATTTTTACCATAACAACAAAAAACTATAAACTTGTTCTTGTAGAAATATAGAAACTTGAAACGGGTTTTTTTTTCTTTTTTTATTGACAAGTTTTTTGTTATTAAACTAGAAAGCGTATACCATTAGCACCGAACTTACTGGCCTGATGCTGAAATCTCCTTGTGCATTGATTGGAACAGGATTTACCACAGCCGCTGCATTATCTTTCTCTTCGTATACGATTGGTTTTTCCTCGTTGAACTCCGTCTCCTGCTCGTCTTCCTCGAGGATGGGCGACGTATCCGTCGACTTCTTCAGCGCTTTTTTCAACAGAGCACTTTCGTTTCTATACTCAGCCGCGAGTCGCTCATGCTCCAGTCGAATTGTGTCCTCGTCTCGGTCCACGTTCACTGCGTCTTCGTCGTCGTCGTGCTTTTCACCGTCGGCTTGACTCCTGTCGAAAAATGGTTGCATAATAGCAGATTATTGATTAGGAAGATATTTCGTTCATTGAACTGTACCAACTGTTACTTTACTCATGCAAATCCGTTCTTTAATGTTTTAGCAACAATTATCCTCATTTTATATTTACATACGTTATTTTTCAACTATTATTTTTCTTCATGACCGCATGTTTTTTTAAAACATATTCTCGGCTCATAAATTCTATAAAAAAAATAATTTTCCTCAATTACGACCGTTACACTCATTTTCCCTCTAACGGTACGAGCACTGAGTCATTATTATTGTTTGAGCAGCGGCGCACTCAACGCAGTCGTGTATACGTATGCGTATACACAATATACATTCAATAGGCTATTGTGACACGGCCGCAAGCGCCAAATGATTCACGCTGCACCGAGCAGTGTTATTGTATCCGCGAGAAAATCACAGGCGCGGTGCTTATTGTAGTACCTTTCCGTTTGAAGCAATTCCTCCATCGGTAGCTCGTCGTCCATGAACTCTTCAGTACCGTGGGTTAGAGATGCCGGTGTGAGGCCGAACTTTTGCTCGATCATCTTCAGGGCCTGCAGTTGAAGTTCCAGATTCTTCTGAATCATCATGCGCTTGAACACCTCGTACTCGTTAGCTGCCCAGATTTGCTCGAAGAGGCTCTAAAGTTTACGATATAATAATTAATTTTATTTATTTAATCTTTTACGTTTGTTATTACGCATAAAAGATAGAATTTTAAAATACACACTTGCTGAAATTGCACGGGCACCCGCGTGCTTTTATTCAAAGTGCAAGCTCGCTCGAACTGTTCGGGTGTGATTCCCATATCTTCCATGTAGCATCCAAGTAACAGATCGACCAAATTTTTATATTCCTGATAAACCTCTCGGTACTCTTTGCTATCCAATGTATCCGGCTCGAAAACTATGTAAATCAAAAAATGATATCATTATATTCTTCAAATCTTACGACTTAAAATCAGAATAGAAATTTTCGCCATCCATCTTTCTATATTACACACGCGTTCTTATATACGGGTATAAGCTATACATCAATCATTACTTAGAGATTTCTCCTCGATGAAGGTCAGCAGGGGCGACGACCAGATCGGACCCTGGAGAAAACCCACCAGCGAGTCGAACACCCACGCGCTGTCGTCCCTCTCGGCCATTATCACTTCGTTCAATTGTTAAATATTGTCAAGTGAAGAAAAAGACCCGACAGTGGAGTTTGCCGCAGTGTGTGTATACGCGCCGATTGATCGCACTGCAATCCTTCGGTTTTTCGGTGGATGGCCCGTATAGGTGTGAAAATCGGAAATTGACGTAGATGGTAGCCCTGGCAACTGGCCGGCACAACATACACTGCATTAGGTGTATAGGTATATCTCGGGCAAAGGAGCGAATGGTTGCGGGCTTTTATTTATTTACGTTATATAAGTTATTTAGCATTTAATGAGGAGACCAGCTACTTATATCGATTAATGAGCATTAAATAAATGACCTTAGAAAAGAGGGAAAAAACGAGGGCTATTTAAGGGCATTTTATCATTCTGCGATCGTTATTGCAAATATAGAAAATATTGAATACCATTGTTTTTTTCTCTTCGTACCATTATAATAATAATTTACTTTTAATCGTCCAGTATAGGAATGAGTATTACCTACTGGCATAGTGTGTATAAGTGCATGTAATGATGGCTTATAAGTGCATCATTTAATAACTCATTACATTATAAATAGAATTCTTTGTAGCGAAACTATGCGCAAGATTTTCGCGTCAATTTTTCACTAGGTAGAATTTATTAACATGTGTTTCGATCAAGCTCAATAATTATTCAAAATATTTTTTTTTCTCTAATTTCAATGATGTAGTAAGAAAAAGACATAAATATACATTTCCATTTATTTATGGCAGCTTTATGCAAATCGATGAGTTTTATCAAGGAACTTTTTTTTCAAACTTCTTTTCCGTGTACACTGCAAAAAAGTATCTATGTTAAATTACTAGTTCCAGACTAGCTAATAATTTGACATACACTGCAACTAGTTAATTACACAGTTTCAATCTAGCAATTTTGTTTTTTGTAGCTAGTAAATTGAGGCGCGGGATGTACATTCATTTATTTAATGAAAATTTAATTTAATATCGTTTAGAGAAACGGCTAAATTCTTCCAGTAATATTAATATACTCAAACTTTTAAATCATTAATGCAATTTTACTATTTACTGCTATTAATTTTGAACTCGGACTTTTTACAGTATAGACGATCCATTAAATAATATTTACAACTATAACACGTGTCATTTGAACGCGCCTCATATAAACAACAACATAGCAGCAGGTGCTTGACCTATTCCCGCTCGTCATCATCATAAACAAAAAAGTCTAACCGCAAATCTAATCTCCGTCAACGTGATTTCGGAGCACAGCTGTTATAAATATATATATATAGCTACGAGTAGATCCGAGCCATACATTCGATGGAAAATTTTCCCCCTTTCGTCGGTGCTTGTCGCCGTGGGAAATTCTGGAATAAACTATATGTATTTATTTTGTTCACCTGGCCGCACGATAACATATCATAATGCATACAATGAACGGAGCACATTACGCCCACGTGGTGCCCTCTGCATTATCTAGAAAATGCGCTCTATTCATTATAGTCTTACCGGTATATTGTGTTTTGTGTATGCTGACATATACCATATATAGCAGTAGACCGTCGGTGTGCAATGCAATAGTATACGGTGTAGTATATATATAGGTGTATATATAGCGCTTGTGGCGCATATAATGAGGGGTGGTAATATCGCGCGGAGCAGAAGAAACGAAGGCGCGGCAAAATTGGTGGGGGATGGTGGGTTTAAATGGCCGGCGAGCGCGCGCATACACTGGTGTATATATAGGTGTGAAAATGTACGCGCGCGTGGGTGCGCCAACCACCCATAAGCGCCCACACACGCCTCGGGCGTCGCGCGTGCGCGCATAGATCGAGTACTTGCACTCTAGTATAGGATACATATATACCTTATACTACTAAGGCACGCACTTATGGATATATATATAGAGGAGCTAGCCATGTCGTAACAAACGGAGTGAGACAGCGCTCGCGCCTCAAGGAGGTTTCCTACTTGTGTCAAATCTTATCGTCTTTTAACACGTCGATATGCAGGCTAATAGGCATTTGCATATTACGTGCGCGGCTAGTGCGGCCGCGAGTTCTCGGGGGTACGTGCGCACGTAAGTATACTGTGTGTACATAGGGTGTGTATACATATTGGAGGCGCGGAGCCGAGCAGCAGCAGCCGCCGCACACGCTGTGTATATGTGCGTCTCTCTGCACCGCCGGCGAGAGCGAGAGTGAAGTCATCCCGCGCTCACGCGCGCGCGTGTACAAGCATAAGTACACATTACGCATAAGACATCGCCTTTTTCTTTTCATCTCGTCGTATCCGCGCGCGTGTCCATGGTCGGTGTACACATCGTCGCTGGTATATAGAAGCGGACTTCTTCACACCTCTTTTTCCACCGCCTTTGAAATGTGACGCCGCCCCGCCGCCGTCGCCGCCGCTCGAGTCATAATTAGCATGAAATACAATAACACCGTCGGCAGTAGTAAGCTCGCGTAACTCTCTCTGTACTCAAGAGAGCACGCACTCTTAGGATGAAGGGGGAGCGAGCGCCCGGGCAGGTGGAGGCCTGCCGCCGTTGCCGTTGAAGACTTGCGAGCGCGCGCGCGCCCGTTCACTTGCACTTTTATCCGGCGCCGGAGCCGCCGCGGACGACGTCGCTCTGCACGTGACAGAGACTAAGGGAAAGAGAGTGATAAGAGACAGAATGGAGGCTGTGGAAGAGGGATTCGTTGACCTCCTGCAGGAGCGCAGGAAAGACTCTGACATTAGGTGGGTGTCCAGGACCATGAAGCCCCTGCCTCCTCACAAGCTGCCCAAGGAATTGATCTTCACAAGGAAGCAGGCCATCGAGGCTGTACTGGCCGATCCCAGAGTTTTGTCTGTCATCAGGAACATAGCCGATGCCAGGAATGTTTCTGAGGCCACAGTAGTGGCAGAGGCTAATGGCATGCTCCAGGAGATGGCCAGCAAGGCAAATTTACCGACTGTTCGATGGATAGGTGAGTTTTATATAACATCTTGTAGAATTGAGGACATTGTATGAACTTAATGGATTTTTCTGGTTTTTTTTTCTTTTTTCATTACAGGTTTAGTTATAACAAAGGTTCTTAAACGAATCTTGATAAGTATTCGAATAAATGAGAGTCTTCTTTTAAGAATAAAGGACCAAATGAATTGTTTCCAGGTGCAATACATTTATGCACCCACCCATAGAAGCTATTTAGATTTTGTATTGCTTTCTTACATTCTTTTCTCTTATGAAATGGCTTTACCAAATATTGCAAGTGGAATGGATTTTTATCGTATGAAAATTGTTGGTGAATTGCTGAGGCACACTGGAGCCTTCTATATGAGAAGAACATTTAATACTGATCCTCTTTACAAAGAGATATTTCGGGCTTATGTCAATTCCTTGGTGGCACACAGTGATAGAGCTATTGAATTTTTTATTGAAGGAACTAGAAGCCGGAGTCAAAAAACTTTATCTCCAAAATTTGGTGAGTTATTACAGTATGAAGAAAAAAATATAATATAATTCTTTTCTGTTGACTTCAACAAAATAATAATAATACTTGTTTTACAAATAATCTTATCAGTCAACTGATAATGCGGATAATGATCTCTTAAATGATAATAGCACTTTACTTTTATATTAAGTGTGCAATTTGCAGTACATAAATATTTTTCATTTATTATATTTTCATTAGCAATGATGAATATGAATCAGACACTTTTTAAATAATTTTGTTTTACTTTAATTGAATTCTTAAAAATCTTTACTTTATTTTCAATTTGAGGTATTTTTTACTATTTGCAATAATAAAAACTTTATTCATTAGTAAAAACTCAGGGATAGCAAGAACTGAATTTATCATTAAAAATATAAAAGTGTACTACTTTAAATTGTAAATTGGAGCAATAGATATAAAAAAACAAATAAGAAAATTCCTAGTAATGTTTCTTATAAATTCATTAACATTTGTATCTTTTTGCCATCTCCTTCATTTCTAAAGTTAATATTAACTTGATTTTTGTTGTCCAAGTAAGTTAAAATCATGCAAAACCTAATATTGATATTGCATTAAGTTGGAAAAATGTATTATATAACAGATAGGCATACAGCTATGACTTAATTAAAAAAAAGAAAAAACTTACATGCTTATTCTAACAGTTCTATTTTCTGCAAATCATAATTTTAGTCAATATTTTAAAAATAATAGAATACATGTCATAAAAATTAAAAAATTATTCATTTTTTCCAGGTTTATTGTCAGCTATTTTAGATGGTCTTTTTCGAAGTAATGTACCTGACATTCAATTCATTCCAATAAGTATTTCATATGACAAACCACTTGAGGAGCTACTATTTGTTTACGAATTGTTAGGAGTGCCAAAACCAGCTGAAAGTACCTCCGGATTGTTCCGTTCACTCTCCGTTTTACGTGAGCCCTTCGCTCACGGTCACGTATATCTAAAGATTGCACCACCTATATCGGCCCGTGAATATATGGATGGGGAAACGCGCAAAGCGAGTGCCTTATCGCCATACGCAAAACTACCTCCTCACATCACAAAGAGAGTTGCTTACGCCATAGTAGATTGCCATAAACGGAATACCGTCCTCACCACATTCAACCTCATCTCTGTACTTTACAATGAAAGGATACACTCTCATCCTGGAAGGTTGTATTTATTAGATGATCTACTTCAAGATTATCGCTGGATAAAAAATATTTTGGTGAATAAATTTAAAGCTACAGTTAATCCAACAGTTTCAAAGTAAGCATTTTAATTGAGATTATAATATCACAACTGTACTAGTGATATATTAATTTTACCATTGTTTTAAAATTCAATTTAACATTTGTTATTACAGTGTTTCAATGACTGATGATGTAGAAGAAGATGTAGATAAGTTCGAAGTTTTTGAATCATTGCAAACGCACAAAAATTTAATTGAAATTGATTCTCAGCAGAATTTGAAACTCAAAAACAGACATGTTGGAGTCACCGAGATAAAAGGTATCAAAGGATACCCACTTAGTGATGAAACATTAAGAATTGCTGTACCAGTTATCAATCTAATGATTTATGTCAATCCTGTATTTGCATATTTATTAAAATCAGCAATTGTAGCTGTGTGTATTGATACACCTTCCAAAGGTATGTTTTTTTTCCTTTCTTAATTTTGTACTTTTATTTTTTGAAAGTATGGTATTTTTTATTAAAATTTAATTATAAAATATAAAACATTACTTTTCCAGAGGAAGCAATAAAACGTTACATAATGTTAAAATCACTACTGAGTATAGAATTTGCTTTACCCACTGATATGAGTGAATCAGAATTGTATGAAGAATGGAATGAAATTTATAAATTTTTAACAAAAGAATGCTGTGTACAATATCCAAATGTAAATCAATTAAATAATAATAGATTACATTCTATTTTGTGTAATCTGCTAATGCCTTTTATTGCCAGTTTATATGTAATCTGTAATGTTCTTCTTCAGGTAAATAGCTAATGATAAATAATGTTTTATTATAATCTTTTTTTTTTTTTTTTTTTTTTAATTTCATAAATGTTGGATTCATTTAAAAGAAAATAATCTTTATTTTAGTGGGAAAACGCAGTTGTATGTGTTGAAAAAAATATATTAAAGGAATGCCAAAGACAAGTAGAAGAATCATTATACCAAGAAGCAGCGCTGGTCAAGCACCCGTATTCATTATCCTTAGATATTTATACATCCTTATTGTCTAGTCTTGTTATGTGTGGAAATGTTACCGTCGATAAGTGCGGATTTTACAAAGCGAACAGATTAAATCTGGAAGCGATAGTCAAGGAACTGTGCGATATTTTAAACAAGTGTTCAAGTGGATCCTATTTGGTCATTTCTTCGTCGTTGATTTCTGAAGAAATGCCAAATCTGAGAGCTAAGTTGTAGTTACCCTAAGTTTGCATTCTAAGTCATGTTTCTGACAATATATAATATTGCAATAAATTGACGTTGTTATAAATTAGTAATTTGTTTTATTAAATTTCCTATGATCCTTTTGCAAAAAGATTATTATTTAATTAAAATTTTAGTTTTGATAATTTGTTTAATTTTATATCATTTTTGGCGACCTACCTTTTGATATGGATTAAAAATTTAAATTTAAATTATAATTCAATGATGTCGCTGTAGAGTTCGCCACTTGCGCCACCGAGATAGAGATGGCAGGATACGAATCAAATGTGTTAGACAAGGACAGAACACAGAAGTTACTGACCAACATACTGGCAGTAGCAACCTAGCAACGGAACGTATAAATCTACTTTATTTACAGAGCTTAGGTATAGGTGCGTCGCAGCGTCATATTTACTTGTGTTAACTTCGTATACATAAATGACCTTTTGAATTTTCTGTATCATCATTTTCATATACTTACTGTTGACTGGTTTTGCTTGATAAGATTATTAAGCTATTACTTACTCGACTAAACACAGCATTTGTTTGTACTCAGTAAAATATTTAGCTATCACAGCAAATTGTTATAACTTTATCCATCATAGTTATTGTACATGCTAAGATGCAACAATTATTGAGAGTATTTATTCCTTTCTTTTGTTTCTTGTTGTATTTTGTGGTAGCAGACCAAACTGGTAATTTAAATATTTAAATAGTTTTTAATGTGAAATGTGATATTTTGGATTTTCTTGATTGAGAAAAGTTTTTTCAGGTGTGCAGGAAAAACATTGTGAATGTGTAAACTACGACTGCGGTTGTTGTACTCGTCTTGAAGTTATTGATGGAAAACGTAAATAAACTTGTAATTACTCATAATTTTTTTAATTTGCAATGTATATTAAGAAATTAATTTTTTTTTAGTATGTTCAAACTTTTCTTATTTACCCGATCAATATGGAATATCAGTTACCATTACATATAATGATAATACCGTCTATAATGAAACAATATCAGGTAATTAGTTTATCAATTATTTTAATTTTTCATGAATTCATAATAGCTGTGGAATGTTATTAAGTTATTTTTTATTAAGTGACTTATTAAAACATAAAAATATAATACAATCAAACTTATAGGAGTAAATAAGAATACTTCATGTTTCTATATCTTGAAATTTATAACATTTATTTTCAGCTAAAAATCCACCGCCAATTTGTTTGATTCATTTTGATGACGTGAAAATGGAAATTTGCTTCCGCTTTTACGATTTAGACATCAAGAACAAGATTTTCTCTGGTTGTGCAGAATTTGATGTCGCTTTTTTCAAAATTTTACGTCCAATGAAAATTAAACTTGGATGCTTTGGTAAAAACACAACATTATTAACTGCAGAGCTCCAAAATATGCTTGATTATATAAGTGATAAATCAAAGCGATATAATAATGAACCAAATGTTGTATTGATATAAAAATTTATACTCAAGATTTCTGTTTAGCAGCGAATTATTTCAAATTTATCTTAAATCAATGAAATTAGTCATAAAAGCTTAATTGTAACATTAATTGTGAGAAAACTTTGTGATCACTTTGTAAGAGTTGAATTAACTCTAATGTTAAATGTTATATGTTTCCAAAGTACTCTATTATATTTTTTATATATTTTATACTATTTTATAATACTTGAATAAAAATAAGTTTTGCATAATATTTTTGTATATATTCTTTATGAAAAATAAACAACATCCCCGAAATACCTAATACACTTTTGCATAAAAATATTATATGGAATAAATTAGACTCTTTCAATTATAATAAAAAATTTTTTAATCGATCTATTATGTATCTTAAATATACACGATTGTGTAAGAATAATGTACGAAATTTGAAGAAAAAAAAATTAAAAAATTAACACTGCTCTCCCTATACAAAAAGTTATCAATGCAAAGCAGGTTTCACATCTTTTACTTACAACTTGAAAAGAGCGTCATGTCGTCATGTGCATATTGATAAGTATTGATATTTGTTATGGCCTGCATTTATGATTTCATACCTAGTTATTAATAATGTGCACGTTGCACGAATTTTCATATTTTCCATAAGCTATAAATTTTTCAACCAAATAATAGAAAATGTTTCATTTTGTAGCATATATAAGTACAAAACTTTACGTTTTATAGTAATAGTATTATTTTTAGATAATTTAAAATAAAACACTTTAAATATCAAGATAATTAAATTTGTTCGAAACAATCGGAATATGTGTGATATTTGGCAAAGCCGGAAGCGATAAAACATTTATCACGAACGAGACTATTTTTTATAGCTTATGAGTGGAATAATGTTCATGTCACTCAAAAGTTGTCCACTTGGCGATTATAATCTTTATGTGCAGGTAATTATAAGAATTTTGTTCATATCCTATTGACAAAAATATAAAATCAATAATTTTTATTATTTTTAAAAGTTATTTTAAAATCTGAAAAATTTTGCAATGTGAAAACTCCTTAATTTTGTGTTTCCAAGGTAAATCCCCTTTTCAATAAGCAGTGATATGCCTATATGCGAAACTACTATCCTATAGATATACATAGACCTAAGAAGTTATATATATAGTTGGCTCAGTCCTCTATGCGACACGACACCACCACCGCTGGGTATTCCAACCGGGCAACCGTCAGAATCCAAAGTTTCTCTTTTTCAGAAAATAGGAGTAGGTATAGAGTATATGATGTACTTAGGTAGCATTCTAAAAGATTTAGCGTAGGTTTAGTCGTTTTACGTTTACTGATTTGGTCGCTGACATAACAAAATGATAAGGTGCAAAGTATTGGGGATTTTACTTTTAACCGTTGTTGGTTACTTTGGCTATTGTTTGATAGCCGATGCGTTTGGTATGTGTATAAAGCATATTACTTATTATTTCTTTTCTTATTTTGAATTTCTTCCCCGATATTGAATTTCGAGGTTAGGTTGAAATGTGGTACAGCAAAATTCAAATACAAATATTGAGTTGAACAGCACATTTTTTGTCAAATATTATAAATATTATAAATATTTACCGCACAAAGCGAATCAATTTTTATACAAAAATTAAGTAATTGAGAATAAGTACAAAGTCGTACATGAAATCACTTGTTTTATGTTAGAATATATTTCAATGTTCATTCATTATGTTTGTGTACATACCTATGTTATTAGAAGAATCTTTTTTGAATTGCAATTTACGTTTAGTGTAAGAGTAAACATCTGACAACAATATCGAAAACAAAACATAACTTACGATGACAAAAGAGCAAGGAACAAATCGTAAATAAACAGGCATTTATGTTATGTATGAATGGTCGTATCGCTCAGGGGCTATAAAGGCGGTCCTATATATATATATATATATATCTGTGGCTCCGAGGCATAACGACATAAGTCCATTTTTTTGAAAATCGGAAAAACCTTGGATTTTGTATCTTCAAAT
>UXGD01000093.1:0-103350 GCA_900474315.1 Torymus auratus
ATTCGAGATTTCGAGATACCTCGCAAAAAAGCTCGAAAACCGAACGAATATCGATCGCTTAATTTATATTAAGGATGGTGACACTTGAATTATCCAATGAGATTCCAGGATTTTTAAACTCAGTATTAGCGACAAAATTATTTAAAGGTTATGCGGATCTAACTCCTAATGTAAGCAGAACTTACTTCTGGAATAAAAAAGCGGTTTCCGCAAAGGACTTTCCTTGTCTTTCGACTATTTTTAAATGATATAAAACTGTCCATAGAGTCGTTACCGTAAATAATTATGAGGTGTTGCTATATATGACTTCCATGATATTTGGACTATTATACATTTATACAAGACTATAAAAGTTTGGTTCTATCAAATTTACCATACATGTATGCATAACTGCAGTTATCAGATTTGGAGACCTCATAATATAATGTTGAAGGAAAAAATTAAATCTGTCCTGCGATTTCCATAAAATCAAATAGACCTATATATACATTCTTTCACGGGTATAGTATTATTGCTGATAGCTATACGCCATCCAAACCATTGAATCTATTCATTATCTTCAGGAGTGTATTTTTAATTACAAAATTATCAACAGTTTCATTATGTGTGACGATCTTTGTAATTGTTTCAATCAGGGAGAACTCTCTTGTTCACTGTGCAACTACCGTGATTCATGCGAGAATGCGTCTAATTCTGATATTGGATTTTATTCTTCATAAACATTATTTTTTATATCAATAGCCAATGCATGGTTTAATGTAACACTTGTATTATTTTATATTTTGTCTCATTCTGTCCCGTATAATAAACCCCCGTAAAATATATGAATGTCACATGTACCAATGTATGTAAAGCGAATTAATTAATCTTTCATTAATCTTGAATTAATTAATCTTCAATTAATTAATTAATCTTGATTATGATCAGAAAGCTAAAAAAGGAAAATAAAAATAAATAAAAACGACGAAACAATAGCTGAAATCAGTCGAATATCCCATAAATTAATTAATAACCCAG
Source organism: Torymus auratus (assembly GCA_900474315.1). NCBI lineage: Eukaryota > Metazoa > Arthropoda > Insecta > Hymenoptera > Torymidae > Torymus > Torymus auratus. The sequence goes on from UXGD01000093.1 coordinate 1,018, forward strand.
CGAAAAAATAGTTCAAATGAAAATAGTCGCTTCAAGTGAAAAACTTATTTCGCGTCCGTCCGCGTGCATGCGTATTTTCGCAAAAATGTGACGATGGCGAGGACACAAACGCTTGCACGTGGAACGAAATTGAAATTTAAATGATTCGCGGGAGGCCGGGCTAGCAGCGTGTGCCCGCCTCATTCTATCGTTTTGATCTACGGCTTTTTAAATGCATTCGCTTCCCATCCCCGTAGCGGCGGTGGCGGCCGCCGGTGTGGCGACATGATTCGAAAAAGGCCGATCTTCCTCGATTGGGCTTCTGTAAATCGGGGGAAGTGATTTCACTCCCGCCCCGACTCTTTTTCCGCCGTTTTTTTCGTCAGCTTCCCCTGTCCAAAGGCCGGAAATTTCGAAATAATAGCATTCACCCTCTCGTCTCTTCTTTAAATCACCGCGTCGATTTTACTGTTAATGTTTTTTTGATATTTTAAATCTTTTTTTAAAGTTACTAGTAACTGTTAATTGAACATATGTATATGTATAATTTTTTAGTAATAAAAAGTATTAAATAACATCGAGAAAATTATCATTGGTAGAGTATGTAAAAATAAATGAAAATATAAGCACGCTTATCTTTTACGCTGTACTTACCAAATAATATTATTGAGCTTATCCGTGTTCACTAGTTTCATACCTCATTTATTACGAAAAATAATAAAATCGAGATATTGGAAGTATAAAAAATGCTTAATAATATTTAAAAACAATGTTTATTATTTATAATTTTATTTCAAATAATGTTTTAATCAATTATGCAACCATTGCTGCACTTTCAATAACTTTATCTCTTTTTGATAAATCTGATAAAGAAAAAAAAAATAAGAAATTATAAAATAAATATTTTATTTAAACGACTGATAACAAATACTATTGTTAAATGACGAGATGAAGATAAAAAACTTTTTAAAGCATGGATTAAGAGCCGGCTTGCTGCGTTAATCCCATGTAATCGATTGGATGCAGCTCGCCAATACACCGTTGCATTTAAATAACTCCAAATGATCCACAGCTTTATATTTTTATTGACGATTCAATTCCCTGAAAATAAAAGGACCAAGGGTATCGGGAATATAGGGAGAGGACTTTCATAGGCACGGGATATACAAATATCAATCAGTGTGCGGGGGTGCGGAGAAAAAAAATCAATAACACTGCATTTGGATTCACTAAAAGTTTATTTCGTCCCGGGGACATGGATTCTGATGTGTAAGTGAGTGTGTACAGTACCGATACTCGTAGTTTCATCTATATCATATATCTGTATATATTTATATCTCGCTCGCAACTTTATATATGTATAGTTTCGATACATCCTTCGATACAATCTCCTTGACCGCTCTCTCTCTTACTCTTCCGTCTTTCTCCGTATCTTTCTCTTTCGTCTCCGTCTCTCGCTCAGTCCCTATTTTCGGTAGCATACAAAATGGATACAGGCACACAAATATCAAATATGCATCGTCTCGCTTATAACTTCGACTCGTCGGAGAGCTCGCGTCTCTCGACCGGTCCCCAATGTCGTCTCCGCGACGTTTTAACAATGCAAATGGTCGATAATTACACTCACCGCTTTATCTATTCATCGTGCTTCCATCGTCTCCGTGCACACACCTGTCGCGCACTGTCGCGTCTTCGCTCCGAAGTTTACATATACAGGTATAATAGAATATATATATAATATGCGCTTATGTATAAATTATGTTACAGTTATGTACAAGGAAAGCTCCATCCTGTAGTCGCGCTCTCGCATTTTTATATACTCTTACATCTTTCTCACACACACACAGGCTTTCGCACGCACGCACGCATATATTTATAATATCTCACGCGCAGTATCTCACACGCACGCGTACAAGTATGTAGGCGGCTATTTATAAATTACAAGTGTCGTATGTACATATCGAGGAGAATAAATGCGCAAGCTCTCGCGTGTAAAAGCGCGCGTTCGCGACGATAATCCAGCGCGGGCGATAAATCGCGCGGTCCGTGCGCGCGCGAAAAGGAGAGAGAGAAATATTCTCTAATCGGCACGAGCAGACACAGCTCGAGAGGCGCTCGTGAATTTCCATCTCGCCAGAATTTTCGGACCACGCGATTTCACGACCGAGCGACGCTCACACACACACGCGTGTCTCTCTTTTTTACGGATGTCTCGTTGCACGTGTGCGTTCCGCGGAACGATGCCGATAACAGAGCCTTATCGGCGTATATATTTAGTCTTGCGAAAATTTGTCGGTGGAGTGTATCGGCTTTCTCTGAAGTCCTTGGAGGACGCGAGTCGGAATTAATATCGCTGAGTTCGAATTATAGGGATGAAGAGGGATAATTATCGAAGCTCCAATGACTTTTCGAAAGAGAAATCGAGCTTTTGTTGGAGAAACGTGCGACTTACTATTTATAAGAGAGGCAGTAGCAGATTTATTTTTATTCGGAACACACGCAGAAGGCTCTTATCGCAAAATTTCGCATGTTGTGCCCTTGCAAAGTGCAGCGTAATAATACTCAACTTAAGTCTTATCGAGGCATGCATGCGCATTAGCTTTCGAGGAAACTGAGCTCGCTTTTAGAACCGCAACTTAAAGTTAGCTAAATGGAAATTTACATGAAATAAATCACAATTATTATCAATATAGCAAAACTTATTTCCATTAAGAAAACACATTACTGACGTCCTCGACAAAACATTAGAAACGCATTTACCCAGGAAAAAAAAAACTTTAATTTTAGAAAAACCCTTGAATATAAGAACCATGAAACACTGAATCCGCAAATGTGTATAAAAATCGAAGCTTTTATCGCGCGAGGCGAGCCAACGTAAAAGGAATAAGTAGAAAAAAATGGCAGTATAATCCTGAACGAGGCAGCCGCAATCTTATCACGTGGCATGTTCGCTGTTTCTTTTTTGCAGACGGATGCACGGAATATTATTGTGTATACGTACCGCGAGCGCTATTATCGTGTAAAGCGCGATTCCGCCGGCGCGGCGCGAACCCGATTTTGCGGAACAAAAGAGGATAATAAAGCATCCCCACGAATTGCGCGCACAATGCGAAAGAGTATATAGGCAGATTTTGTTTGCGCCTGCGCACACACCTTCGCGAAACGCATCTTTACAACACTTTTAATGAAGATAAATACGCGCCCGTGCACTCGTGATTGTTTCGAACATTTTGTTCTTTCTGATTTAAGCTATTTATAGAAAGCATCAGCCCTATTATAATGAAGCTTGTGTAATAACACGGCTTTTCATTAATCAATTTTAATTATGATATTGCTTTGAATTTGTAAAGTACAAGAAAGAATAATTATACCAAAACATTGTGTAATTAAAAACCCCTGAACAAACCAACACCCATCTTGAACACATAACGATTTTAGCATGCAAAATATAGTCAAACATTAAAAAAAATCTTCGAAACATTCGTATTAAAAAAAAAAATCTCTTTTCTCTATTTGAATCGACGGATAAATTAACGTCAATTCCCAAAAAGGCATATAGTCTGCGCATAACTCCATTATTCATAAGACAAAACGTCCGCTAGTCCACGGTAAAAAAAGTCCGGCTAGGCGCTCGCGCGCGTATTCAAATTGCAACTAAAAAAAAGAAAAGAAAAGAACCAGGAAGCCTTATGCAATTCAACTGAGCGACTGGTGGTGGTAGTGCTGCGGGCAAAAGCGAAGCGCAAATACACACATCTCAATCCGAAAGTCTTCACGAGGCGCGGCACGCACACAATCGCGGACGATTACGCAAAATTCACCGCGAGCGCGCACAATCGCAATATTGTCGAGCCGATCGCGGAGCGCGTTCGGTCAATTTGCCGGGCTGAATTATCGCCGCAGCGCACGTACTAGGCGCGCACGCGCGTGTATGATGTGTGCACGTGCGGCGTAAAAGCGAGTGCTTCTGTTCCCTTTTTCGCGAAAAAAAAGAAAGGGGGAAACGGGGAGAAGGGCAGGTCTTTTCCTTCGGTTCCTCGCTTATTGCGGAATTATTGTGGTTTAGCTCGACAAAGGCAGATAGTAGGATTCGTTATCGGTGTGTCCGTGTCCGGGTCTTGTCTGTGTGTGAATGTGTGTCTGTATGTCTCTGTGTATTTACAGCGTGTCCTCGGCGAACTCTTTCACTCGCTCTTTCGCGTCGGCAGGTATTTTTGACGCGCGCACTGACGCTCAAGTTCAAAGGCATTCCTGTATCGTTCTGAAAATTTTCATTATAATTCCAGGTGAAGGAGTTTTTTTGCAATTTTTGCGCGCGCGATTTTCGAACGGAAACTTTTTCACTGGCTAGTGGAACATGGTCGCAAATTTTTATGGTAAAACTGGTTTTCAAAAAGTCTAAATATTTTACTTTGAAGTGGCTTTTTTTCTACGAGTGGTCTGTAACATTGTCTCGTTTTGGGACATTTGTTAAAAACTTTTGTAGTAAAATAGTTTGCATAAAAATACGAGCGAGTGCACAAAGTTCGTCTAGACAATATAATATTCTAATAGTGATACAAAAGCCCGGCAGTTATGTCGTTTATATATTTTGTATACATGTTTCACTTTTATGTACGCGATATCGATTCAGGATTATTAAAAATCTAGTCAATAGTGTCTAATATTTTTTTTTCTTTATATATATATATCATTTATCCAGTCGTTGTAGAAGATTGATAATAATTTTCTATGCGAACGGGTGTTTGCCCGCCCTATAAGCGAAAATAAGTACGATCAATTACTTTAAAAATATATTTGTGAAACATCGATAGTTTACAATATTTTTTATAATCTAGATAGTTACGTATAGAAGCTTGGTAGCGGAAATCAATATGTTATCGTAGTAGAAAGTTTTCATTTGAAAGAACGGAAAATAAATTTTTAAAGTAATCAATGTAGCTTATTCCTCATAACCCTAGCTAAAGTCTATCCAATAACAAACTGCTCCCTGTTAAAATGAATCCGCGAAAAATTCCGAGCAACGACAGAATGTGATTCGCGTCACAATTTTCCCGTTGACTTCAATCTCTCTCTCATTTTTTTTATATATATCACAATGTGGTAGGGTTTCCTGCGCTTTCGCTGTCAGCTATTATTGTTGCCTCATCCCTGTATTGTCGATTTTTGTTTTATACTCTCTCTTGTTTCCTTTTACCTCCACTCTACTACCCATATCCTTTAAAATTATACACAACGTGTTTCCCCCCCGTGTTTCGCTACACATGTACAAGAAAAAGTTTCGCGATCTTTGCAGTTCCCGTTTCCTCGTTGCATGAAGGCGACGTCGGTAGTTTTGTTTTTTATTCGCTTTTAGAGAAATAGAATTGTGTGTGCGAGGGGAGGAGGATATCGCCGTGCGTCTCGCCTGTCCAGAACTCACGAAAATATGCATTTTTGTTCACCTCAGCCCACACGTCTATATATGTACAAGAGCTCTAAAGTCTAAAAAACACTAGCAAACGTATCAAATGCGCGCGCGTGTGTGTTTCAGATATTTTTCGTAGTATTACATTTTGCATGCAAGGACGTCGATTTCCTCCTCCCTTTTTGCTATATATACTATATATAGAAAGACATGTGTCAAAAGTAAAGCCCTTAAAAGATAATACGAGAAATAAATAAAGACGAATACTAGAGTTTCGTTTGATCGATATTCAGCTTATAGTGCCTCGAAAGTAGAAGAAGATAAAGAAGGAAGTAGTTTTTTGTTTTGTTTTCGTGTTCACTTTTCGCACATGTCAGTGTTCATTTGTCCTTACACCTAGTGATTATACTTCGTACGTATCCTACATAAATAAAAAAAGAATCGCTTCGTCACATCAACACTACAGGCAATAAATAAATATACACATCGCGTGGAACTGAATTATCCTCATTTTTTCTCCTTCGTTCGACGAGTCAGTCTTATGTATATATATCTGTATATATATATATATATATATGTTTGTGTGTATGTGTATGTGTGTGTGTGTGTATCTTTTTTCTTCTTTTGTATATTTTTTGTGTAAAAATCGACGATCGTATCCCCGGGGGGTAAAGGTGTGACGCGCGCGTGTACGCCACGATTGTTTTCGTTATATATCCTCCCCTGTGGCAGTGGAATCGGAGATACGTATCGCGCAAATGTACAATATCTCGCGCGCGAGCTTTTGTTCCATGACCAGCGATTACATCGTATGTATGTCTCTCTCTCTCTTTCATTCTCTCGTTCGCTCACTCGCTCGTTTACATTCGTGACTTAGAAAAAACGTCCATCTTACAGCGTATATAACCCTATGTACACAATCGTTTTATTTATTTATAGTTCTATATATAATAATGTCGCAACAACTCAAACGCGCTCTCTATATATCCTTGCTCAATCGTGTTTCCTTATTTAGTCAATTAAATAGATAGTCCTCGTTAGAGGGGTAGAGAAAACAAATCGTTATTGCTTGGCAAAACGACCGCGGAATAGTCGGCGCCCGCACAAACACGCGCGGAGTGAGTAAATACAGCTTTTTTGCGGGCGCGCGCGTTCTTATACGGGCAGTTCTCGCGCGCGCTCGCGTACATCGAAGCGAACGTGTTATATCTGCAGAGAGTCGCTATATAGAGGAGAAAAAGAAGTATTATACGCGCCGCGCGTCGGAGGTCGTTTCCAACGAGCTGGGCGCGGGGGGAAAATAAATGGAAGGCGCCGCGCGCGCGAGATAGAAGAAAATTCTTCACGCTCTGCACAGTCTCGACCGCGTGTCTCTCCTCTCGACTGATATGCCAATCGTTTCAACTATCACCATCGCGATTATCGAAAATTGTACCCTAGGTTTATTAGGTTATAGTGCTCTCTTCGCCCTCGATATCTCACCCCTGGGAGTTCTTGGCGAGATGCTCGCCGGGTTAGAGGAATGCAGATATCTGCCTATCGACTAGAGGTGAATTCTTGCGGTATTTTTCATTCTCGTGAAAAAGGAGCAAGAATTGAGTATCTAGCTTTATCTTCTCGCATTTTAAAACGATATACTTTTCATTTAAATTGTAAGAAACAAATCAGAAACGAAATTGGAACTTTCAAGAACAACATGCAATAACGTAAAAACAACATAACGGTGAAATTAAATATTTGAACAGGTGAATTTGTATCAGTTGCGAGTAAGATCGTCAATACTTAACAATACAAGTCAATAATTTAAATATCTATACTAATTTAGTCTTATGCATTCCAGCTTACAATACTATCTATAAACGCGACTTTTCGAGTCAGTCACTATAAATCACCAAAAAAAGGGAAACAATCATAGGTACTCGCAACTGATACGCTTTCAACTAGCCAAGGAACTCAATCGACAACCCCTTTGCATTCCTCGACCCCACGAACATCTCTATAACAATACCTCCCCGCAATTCTACGCGAATCCATAGCGCAACGGTGCGCCACCACACTACAGCATATCGCCGTAGGTACTCACGTAGGCTCGGGTGTAGAGTAGCGTTGAGGCCGAGGAGCTCGTCATCGTTCTCCTGGGCCATCGATTGTTCCTTCGCTGTTGCTGCTGCTGTTGGGGCTGCGGCTGCTGCTGCTGGGGCTTGGACAGCTGATCTCATGCGTACCGATGCAGCGAATGCTCGCGGCGTTTGCTGCCCGCCCTACCGCCTCGGTCGCAGAGAAGCTCGGGGCTTGGTGGGCTTGAGTACGTGAGGTTGTTGGCGCCCACGCGCGACGGTGGCGCGCTCATCGGCGGCGGTGGTGGCGGGAAGAAGCTCTGTAAGCAGGCCTTTCGAGAAGGCGAAAATAACGGGGCATCGTGAAATTTTTATTGTCGACGGTGTGGTTTGGTATCGAAAGGGTTAAGGTATGTATAGTTAGCTACCTTTGCGCTGCCCCTGGATGACTTGGAAAATATGCTGTCCTGGTCGCTGCTCGCACTGGGCACCGGCATTGGCACCGCGTAATCGTAAGTGGCATCTAAACAAAACCCAATTGTAACGATTATGTCACCAGAATAATTACTATGCTGTGTATACCATGAAAAATCATCCACACTATACCATTCGCAAACAAAGTTGGATAATTTAATCTTTGAATAACCCCCAGTGACAATTTTCCCAGACTACGTAACAGAAAGGACAGCTTACAGCCACGAAGGTGAGTTTGCGGAAAAATGTGTGCCTCCTCCATCTCATAAATAAATGCATTTAAAGCGAACGTCAGAGAGGGATCTCCCTCTCTCAGCCGTGCCCACTCACAACAAGCACACCGCACACACATGCGCTCCATAATTTCCAAACAAAAGCCGTGTATATAGTCTGTGGGAGGCTCACCGGACTGGTCCACGTTGTCATGAAGATCCTTGTTGTCGATAACGACGGTGCTGTATCCGTAATAAGCAGCATGCAGTGGCTCCCTGTACTTGCCGCTGCCGGACTCGTGGAACGGCTCCTGGTAATCGTCGAGGCGCACGTCGCCGAGCAGCCGGTCGTTCAGCTCGCGCGGCAGCGTCGTCAGCTTGGCGCCCGCGTACCTGTCCTCCAGCTCCTCCACCCGGTAAGTCATCAACGAGGGGTCCTTCTCAGCGGTGCCGTACGCAGACTCGTTGGCCAGGTGGTGATGATGGGCGCCGGGAGGTAGGGCGGATTTGGTGCCGAGGGGACTGGCGAAGTTTTTACGCGAGCGGTGCCGCGTGACGATGAGGAAGATGGCCACGGCCAGGAGGAGGATGACGGCAGTGAGGACGCCGATTATCACGGCCATGTAGGTGGGGTCGTCCTGTTTGGCAGTGGACACGGGGGGTACCACCTCGGCGTGCCGGTGGGTCGCGTCGCGAGGCGAGCCGCGCTCACGCAGACGAGGGGCTTCCGTTGATGGCGCGAGCTCTGGAGTGAAGTTACCGTGCGCTATGTCTGAAAGGGAGAGAAAGCAGAGCGACGGATCGTCGCGGGTTAGTCAAGGATATTCGAGATGACGAAAGTTGTTGAGCGACTTCTTTCGCGATTTCGTATGTGCAGGCGGTTTTCATGCTGAATCTACGGTTAGATATCGCGTGCCATTGTGCAGCAGAAAACAGCTTTAATTTTTCTAAATTGTACTGTACCAGATCGCGAGGCGAATCGATAAAATCAGCGAAAAATGAAATAGTCGTAATTGCAATGACGCGAATCACCGAAACCCAGCTCCGTGTGGATACCTTTAGTAGCCAAGCTACTAGAGAATTTAATAAAAATGTTCTTTACGACACGCACCATTATCAGATTAGAGGCAGATTTGCATGAGAATCGAAACGCGATACTCGTAAAACTTTCACAGCCATGTACAGGTCTTATCAATGCGCCGTCGCAGAGTACAATTTCGCGAACAAAGCGACAACCGCGAGCCTTACAAATGACCCGTACATTATTAAAAGCAATCCAGCCGCCCGCGCGTGCGCACTCTTGCACGATCAGTTTAAAATATGAGAGATTTTACATTTAGAAGTCCATTGTGGTACGTACGCGGCCGCGCGAAAGTGCAGCCATACATATATGTATGGGGCACGAGGAGCGCGCGTGGAGTAAAAGAGAGACACAGTTGTTGTGCACATAGAAACTTACCAGAGTCGAAGGTAATCTCGCTGATCATGATCCATCGAGCGGCGAAGCTGAAGCGCAGCTTCACGAACTTGCCGATACGGTGGTGCAGCTTAATCGTGATGTTGCGCGAGACCTCGAAGATCTTGTCCTCGGGAGTGTCGAAGACGATCGGGTCGCCGCTGTAGTACGTGCCGCCGACGCTGAACCAAATGCTCACCTCCGAGAAGACCTGTCGACATAGACCAGACAATGGCCAAACGAGACAATCGCTATTAGTTTTTCTCCTCTCTTTCTCTGCTTCTCTTTCCTCTCTCGCTCGCTCTCGATCGTTCGGGTTACGAGCGAAATAAAGTTCGCACGGCTCGCGTGTTAGCGAGTGCGCGGCGACGGTTAGCGAGGGAGGGAGAAATCTCGTGGAAAGGATGAAATGAAATTGGAATGCCGCTTGAAATCTCGTTTCGAGATTTTAATCAGCGAATTCATTTGATCCTATCGCTCTGCTCGATAGAGTTGGTTATTTGAGATATATCCTATAAATCATTCTGGGGTATGTATATGAACATTCAATTTACACGGATGCTACTACATTTACAGGAAATGTCATATTCGCGTCGTGTATCCATCATGTATTGTTTGACTATTGTACGAATTTTGTTGTAAATATAACTAGGTCAACAAATAGACGCAGATTTACAAATCTATTATTATATAGTCGTCCCGTTTCTCAATTTCCACGAACCAATTCCAAGTCCAAAAATTATTTAGGACTCCATTTTCGAGACTTTTAATTTTTAACGAACGGCCTTATTTAAGCGCGTCCTAAATACTCCGAGGCAGTCTTCACTCAAAGTCGCGTGTTAAATATTAGCCGCACGAAAGGCCAGAGAGAGATAGAGAGAGTGTGCAACGGCTAGACGAGGAGGAGAAGAAGCACACAGCAGCATAGAGCCCCGAGCCAAGACCCCGATGAAGAAGAAGGAGAAGAAGAAGAAGCAGCAGCAGCGCAGCTAAGGCGCTTTATCTCCCTGGCAAACTGGGTATAAGGCCTTTGGCTTTCCCTCAACGACACTCGAGAACTCCGGGGCTCGAAGGCTCTCTCTCTCCTTCTCTCCGGCTGGCGTGCACGCGGCTAAGGTTAAGTGAGGTAAGTACTCTTGTCGTTTCGGGACGATTCCGACCTCCTGATTAGGAGGAGTACAATGGCACTGACAGCCTCGATAATGGTACACTGTAGCCCGGCGCGCTCGCTGCTGCCGGTACATCTCTCCGTCGAGCCATACTCCCCCGCACGCTCACACGTAAGATATACGCCAGCCAGCGCAGCGACATATACACACACACACACTATGGAGACGCAGGTTGGCGCGGGAGGCAACGAGGCGCGATAGTAATGGAATGCTAAATCGTCTAGGCGAATCGTCATTGTCGCGCGCGTATGTAGACGTGCATATATGTATGTGCGGCCACGTCGTCGACCTCCTCCCACCCAGCCACCCACTCTCACTCCTCTGCGCCTCGGTACATCGCTCCGAGAGGTAGAGCGAGTCTTCTCCTTTGCTCGCGCGCGCGAGGATGAAGATAAACGACGCGCGGAATGCACACACGGGGTGTTCGAAAGAGTTCCCGTCAACGGGGATATGGCATTGTCCGGATTTTTTCGTCTGCCGTGTGTTGTGTGTGACCTACTGTCGTGCCGAGAATGGCGTTGCATCGTCGCGAAGTGTTCGATCTATCAGAGCTGTCGTTCGTTCATTCATGGGGGTTATGATTAATTCATTTTCATTTTTTAAGAATAATAAAAAACGCCTTTTAATTAATTTATTATGAAGTTATATGGTAAATAAACTCGATGAATGTAAAATTATTCGTTCATTAATATTTTATTTTTTTTTTTACTATTATTCAAACATTTTTTCATGGGATTTAATATAGGCACCGATAAATCTTATTAAAAGAACTCAATGCTGCACTCTGTGATAAATTGTGCAAATAGTTTACTATTTAAGTGCCTGGCAAAGAGGCACCTACTTCAACTTAGTTAATAAAATTCATTTAATTATGTATAAATATAAAATGTTAAAATGTATAAATAAACCATACTGTAAATCAGTAATTACGTCAACAGTATATTTTCGGGTATCAAACACTCTAAAATACAAATTTCGAGGCAATTTTTAAATATTTAATTAATACTTTTCTTTTTTGTATTAGGCCTAAGGCCTGTTTATATATTTCAATAAAATAAAATAAAAGCAAAAATCCCTATCTTATATATATATATATCAATCTTTAATACTACTTCAAAATTTACTCAAGAAACACTGAAATTCTATAGCCATTTCAAACCGACAAATCATCCGCAACGACTCAGTGTTCTCGACTTTATTGACTTTGCAATGATACAACGCATAGAGCTCGAAAGCACACCATTCGCAGCAACAACATCGTCAGCACCGCAGTTCCCTTTAAACTTTCATACTCCCCGACAACACTACGGCTCTGAAAATTTTTCGCACACCTCCTATATTCATATACGTATACATACATCTTCAGCTCGCACACATACTGTATACAGACGCTGAATAGCAGCGTCGGCACGGGCATATATACATATATATATACACACACTCGGGCGGCGCAATATTCTGCAAATAGAAAGGAATAGAAAGCGTGTCTTTACGGAGGCACGTAGCGGCAGAAGCGCGCGAGATTACAAAGCCGAGATTATCCGAACTCTCCTAGCAGCTCCTCTTAAGGCGTGCGCGCACACTGGTGTATATACATGTGTATATGGATTTTCGACGCCCTCGAAACCCCCTACGGGCCTTCACACACACACGCTCATATATATATACATGCCGCTTTGAAGTGCTGTCTTTCAGCGAGCGAATATGCGAAGATGACGGCGGCGCGTCCTATACGCGCTTGTTAATAGAAGGGGTTGAACAAGGGTGAACTACTACTACTGCTGCGCAAGCGCGAGGAGCCTACTACTCCAGGACCTGATGCATTGTATTTGAATACGTGGCGTATCTCTGCTTCGGTAGTACCTATATATAAGAGAGGGAGAAAGGTCCGCAAGCAAGAGATTCTCCTGACGGAGCGTTCCCTTTTTCGCGAGGACGCCGGAGCTTTTTTAGCCGGCCATGCGTGCGGTCCCGTTATATATATGTTCGACCCGCTCCGAGTTCGTACTTTTTCCTCTTTTGATCATCCGCTGATATTTGGTATACCCCTTTTGATTTTTCCTCCCTCATCATTTACTGAACGGAATATTTCACGTTCATTTTTCCTCCCATAAGACTCGGTGTTCATTTGCAGCTACACATCACCACTTGTTTAACATGCATTTTAATTAACTCGTTTTCATTTTTTAGGCGCTATCTCTACTCCTGATATTAGCGGTCCCCATTGTTCACGTGATTCCATAGAAAGCCACTCTGCTGTAAACTTTTACATATCTTTTGAACGCGAAACAAAACGCTCATCTCGCGCCACATCCCAAAAGAATTTCACCGCGCTCGGCGACAACTGTGCAGACATGCGCAGAGCTATATATACGTATGTATACCAAAAATCTCATCGGCATTTCCCACAATGGAGCATTTTTCCAGGTGCACATCCTCCCGCTCGCTCAATTTTTCAGCTCTTCGTTTACGCGCTGCACCGAGCCTTCTATTTACTTTGCTCCTCTATCTCGTATCCATCTCCCTCTCGTTCCCTCATTCCAGTGCGCGCGCGCCTCACTTGAACCTGCAACCTCGCGCGTACAATTGTCGAGTCGGGTAATGAGGCGCTCTATTCAAATAAATCTTGATACGGGGGGATAGAGAGAGGGAGCGAGGGCGGACTACAACTGCGGGCGCGGAGGGAAGCGGATCGTTCCGCGAGTGTTTCGCGCAGACCATTATAAAATCCGAGCGAAGAATAACCGCGCCGCGTGCCGGAAAATTTTCGCCAGGGGAAAACTCCCTCCCACTCGCCGCGCGTGGATGGAGAGAAAACTGGGCTCTTTCTATACTTGTGCTTTCATTTCGTTCTCGGGTGTATTTTTCTTTTCTCTCCCTCCCCTTCTCTCTCTAACGCTGCTCGCGTTTCTCCAGGCAATTTTTCCCTCATTCTCTCGGGCGCTCGTTTCTTTCTCATTCCGCCCGCACGCAAATGGCTACGACGTCGTTGTAATGCATTTCTCCATCCTTCTCTCACCCTCCCATTCTCGCATTCTCTCTCGCTCTAACGCACACCCTTGACTCTTTCTCTACCTTTTCCGCGGGCGCGCGCGGAAACTGGATTTTCATATATACTCGCGGCGACCGCGGGAGCTTCTTTCTCACTCCTCGCGGGTATACGGATTAAAGGCCAGCGCACCGCCAGGCGCCGACGGCAAAAGCCGCGACGACGACGCGCACAGCCGGACGCGCGCCTGGGAGGAAGAAAGGAGGAGAGAGAGGATACTACTCCTCCGGTATATTCCCTTTTCTCCTTCATTTCGTTTTCACGAGCGCCCCGTGCCGACGGACTCCCGTTCTCCCTCTCTCTCTCTCTCTCTCTCTCTCTCTCTCTCTCTCTTTCGCTTCTAGGCTCCGGGGCTTTCCAATTTCCTCTTCCGTCTGCGCGAGCGCGCCGCGCCTAACTATTGCCTCCATTGCTTCTGTACGAGAGCACGCGAAAGTCGCGGAGTTTGCGCCGAGTTCATCATTTTTCTCCGCGCGACTTTTTTCTCTTCTTTGTCCACCGCCGCTGTTTCTTAGCTCGTGGGGATAAAGGTTTTCGTGTCGCGCGCGCGCCCTCGGCGATTCGTTTCTATAGTATATATATAACGCGCGAAAGAGTTGACCCTTAGCGGTTTTCAGTGAAGAATATGTAATTATATAAACGCAACAAAAGAGTCTATGAATTATTATACCCTAGATATCGGTGCCGAAAGAGATATAAATTACATATCATAAGTGAGCATATAACATATCTAGGTAATGACATATCATAAGTGACCGAGTATTGTACTTTCGCGCGGGCTCGTCGCATTATTGATGAATCATCCGCGAAAGCAGAGCAGGCCGGTTATTATCTTACGTAACATTGGATCGTGAGGGAGAGAGATCAATTATCTCCGTCCCGTAAGCTCGAGAGCGCTTATGGACTAATACATTATTAAGCCGAAGCTCACGATTGTAGGCGACAAAAGTCGTACACCGACTGATACTTTACATCGCCATTATACGTGTAATTTGTGCGAGGGAAAATTTCACGTAGAGCTAGACGGATTATCTTCTACCCCATCTTAAATATTGAGGTAGATAATACACATAGATAAAAGAAAAGTTGACCTCTTGTTTTTTCCATTTCCCACCTACTTTACCCCTGACTCGACGATAAACTTCTAAATCATGTAACAGGATATATCTCAAACTTCCTTTCGAACAATTTACCGAAAATTAACGAAACCCACCTGCACGTCTTTGGTGAACTGGTTGTTGCAATAGATATGCACCGCTGAGAACTCTCTGACTTGATCGAACTCGAACTTGATGTCGAGGGACTGCCTGTCCCTGGTGTCGTTGCGCCAGCCCACCCAGCCCTGATCCTTGCTCGAATCAAAGTAGCTCGCCTTGAAGTTATCGGGCCCAGTGCGGCCATCGGTCAGCTGGCCGAGACCCCGGGCCAGCTCCTCGTTCCAGTAGCCGTCGTAGGCGGCGTCGAAGAACTCCCAGGCGCCGCGCTTGTCACCCTGGGGCATCGAGTACGAGACGACGCCGTCGTTCCAGGGACAGCCGTAGAGCTCTACTCGCATGCAGACCGTACGAAAATGGTAGCTGTAGGGCAGGAAGCGCACCTTGCTCGCCCAGATCGGCGGGTCTAGGATGTGCTTCGCCTCGAGGTAGGTGTTCTCATTGCCCTCGATCACCTGGTAGGATCAAAAGTAAGAATGGTTATTATAGAATAAGCGTTGTAGTTGCGATTGTAAAGTGTCAGACAGACTTTTTTTACTCGACTATAATTATATAGGTATAATTATTATGTTCATTATTATATCAAAATTTACGTAGTAGTTTAAGCGCTAGATTATTAACTATATACTGATCGTTATGCGAATCACTGCAAAAGTCATTGCAGTGTATGTATGTAATTGTTAGATTGCGCAATCTCAGTTATAGCCGCAGTACCAGACGCAGGTATGCACTTCCTTCTCACTTTCCTGGCACCGAGAAAGGAGACTCATTTCAGTAAACAAGTTTCAAAACCTCTGCTTAAATCACACTCGGCTCGCGCGCGTGGCGGCGGCTAAATACCGCACGCGATCGTATCCCCCTTAATAGCAATTTAATACTCGAATTAACACAGCCATAACTAACTCCCGGCCGATAATTTTAATTCAATCGGAGGCCTATCTCTCGCGCCGTAATTAAATAATCCCCTTTCGGTAAAAAATGCCCCTCAACCGCGATTAGATAACGACGCGCGCGCGCAGGAACCAGCGCTGACACTTTTCCAGTCGCGCGTACATACACACACACACACCATTTGAATATCCATTCAATTAAATTCCTACACGCTGATCGCGCGCGCCGCGTTTTCCCAACGCGTCTGTCTCTCTTTCTCCCCGTATACGAGCAATCGCATCGCGGCGATTTATTTTCGCGACGCAGGTGGTTCACACACAGCGACTGAAAACCGGAACCCCGATGTAACGGGGCCGACGTGTGGCACTGCTGTTGCTGCTGCTTTATCGGCACGACGCATCTTGACAAGTTTCCCGACAATGGAGCCGCCGTATATAGCAGCCAGTCGTCGACTTTTGTCCCGGCACACACATTTCAGACGCGAAAACACACGGCGCGAGCCCGTTATTAGCGCGGTGCCAGGGTGTATCTATGAATGATTTATGAGGATAGGCGCTGGCCGCAGGACACGTGTTTCAATTTCGACCGACGATTTGTCCGTATATTGTGTGTACACTTATAAGATGTACTTCTCTTGATATGCCAGGCTATTTATCGATTTTACGATGTTTGAAAAGAAATGGCCGATGTCATTCAAATAAATCAAATTTTCTCATCATAATTGTTTATTCATATCCATTATATAATGTGTTAAGGTCGCAGCGGTAATCAAGATTCAACTTTATTTCATAAATGTTAATATTTTAATATCAAGCCACGTTAGTTGGTATTAAAAACAACGCAGCGTCAAATTGAGATCAATATTATGTACCGCCTTTTTATTTGCCTGTAGTAGAGCAACGAATGTAAAAAAAATTGAACGGACCATTTCAAAGGGAAGCTTTTCCGGCGAGGCATACTCGTATAAAGAAAATCGTTGTACTCCGCCCGTACACGTTGGAGTAGAGGGCTTTAACTCTTGACGCGTTTTAAAGCACTTAAAGCTACGGTCTTAAAGGCTGACTAAGCGCTTATCGGTACCGTGAGATTTAAAAGTGTCACTACGGGATAAGCTCTAATTGAGACAATAAACTATATAGAAACGATATTCCGAGGCGTTAAAACAGTCCGAGAACGGTTATATTTTCTTTCGAGAGGGCGAGAATATTATTAGCATCGCACGCACTGAACGAATGTCGCGTGTAATGTATTTTAAATATTTCATGAGAGAAGGGTTTTTAATGCTTTTGTTTTCGTTCGGTATACCCATCACAAAATACATAATCGAGCACTGAAAAGAAGAGTAATACGATTTCATTGCGGTCATAAATCACGGCACATCGTAAAACAGAAGAATACAATGTGGCTTGGAATTTTATGTTGGAACGTTTTAATGTATGCGATTTCAATATGGAGTTAACCTACATAACGGAATACCTTTTGCGCATTCTCCTTTTAAAACATATTCTATCCATTAATCGTATATTATCGTGTATTTATTTCCAAACCACACGTAAACCACTTTTTCTCTGCTCCCCAATGTACAAGATTTTTCTCGCAAGCAATTTTCCACAAATTAAAAAGAAGAGAGCCAACAAAGCTCCCCACGAGAAAATCGAAGCCACGATCGACCGCAGACCTCTTTGCCCCCAAAAAAAGGAGACGCTCTCACCCACGATAGCCGCAACGACAGAAAGCGAGAGAGAGAGACCTACACGGCTAAACTCTCTAGTTAGCACCTGTACCCGGGGATCACGAGAGCCATGCGCTCGCTCGCGGAAGCCGAGTAAGCAGCAGCGAGCCTCGGTCACGTCTCCCGCGTGTATACGTGAGAACGAGCGTCGGCAGCGGCGGCATCACCCTCTTGCGCCCGCTCGTTTTCTCGTTCGCCTCTCTAGTGGTTCCGCGGAGCTCATAAGTGGAAAATAAGGAGAGCCTTTGTTGCCACACCGGGAGCTGCTCCCGTGTGTGTGTACGTATGGATCCGAGAATCGGCGCTGAGATGCCACCGGGTGATAGGGGACCCCGAGCGAGTGGTCCCTCTCGAGGGATGGACTTTTCTTGTTCCTCGAGCGAGCGCGCAGGAAGGTAAGGAGAAGTAGTTGCTAAAGTATCGCTTTTTGCGCCATCCCCCCCTTTTCCGCTCTCTTCCCTCTTTGTTTGAGGCTATTTTTACGTGATGCCCTGGCCGGTAATTTAGCGAGCGTTACACTCGCGCTCCGCGTGGTTGCCGAGAAGAGTCGAGTGAGAAAAAGGGCCTTCTTTGACGTCGATTGAGTTAATTTGTTTGTCTATCTCAAGCTTACAGCGTTCTTGTTCTCAACTTTTTTAGCTTATATAGGTACGAAAATAGTTTTCTGTAAACACGACTCCATTCTTCACATCGACTTTTCTTACTTTTCTCAGAAACATCAAATGAAATAGTTTGCATATTATATATCTTATCTTGTAGTATACTGCGCGTCAAAAAAGACCATTCACTGTCGCCCCATGCATTTAACAAAAAATCTCGAAACTCCATCAACCACGGGATCCATCTGCATAATCTTTCAGAAAGCTAAAATCTCGTCCCATCATCCGGCGTTCGTGCGCGTCGACGTCGAGCGCGGCGACAAAAGCTCAAGCCCGCAGGCTTCTCTGAAAAATCGATCAGCCTCAGCCAGTTGGGCGCGCGCGCGCACGCGACAATGGCCGAATAACGAATACAAAATAACCCGACGAAGCTGCTCAACGAGAGCCACAGCGCCGCCGCGTTGCCATTCAAGAAAATGCGCGCATTCAAAAAAGTCACGACTCTGGCCCTCGACAATGCTCTTCGCGGTCGAGTAAAAATGCCGGTATATAGAGACGCACACACGTACACATAGACAGACAGACATCGCAGCCACGGCGCTCGGGGCGGCGGCGTCGACGACGACGACAGCAGCCGAGAAAAATGCGCCGTCATCAAGCAAAGTGCTTCCCCGACTTCGTCGCGAGAGGTAGACTAGTAGTCGTCGCCGTAGTCGCGGGTGCGTATAAAGGAGCGAGGGCAATCGCCAAGAGTAACTCTTCCTCCCTGCCCCCCTCTTTTCACCGCGAAGAATATAGCATCGGCGCGGCCACTTTGCCGTCACTTTGCCGCCGCCTCGCGATGCTTTATTAGCAATTCCCAAAGGCTTTCTGTGGCCTGTGTTTGAGAGAGATGGAAAGAGACGAGAAGCGCGAGAGACGTTGAAGTATACATAGGAACGGAGAGCGATGCGCGCGCTAGGTGCTCGTTCCTTTCGAGTGGGAGCTTAAACATCAGGTGAAGCGTCGAGTATAGGGCGTTGCGCGCACGCTATATACGGTCTATATACCTACCTGCGCGCGCGGATAAGTAGGTACTTTTGTCGAAGTACGAGGGGGTGGAGGGTGGATGCGCACGATTTGCGCGAGGAGTTAGTGTATGGGTGCAAGCGACGACGAAGTTGGGAGAGAGAGGAGGAAGAAGATGTATGAACTGCCGGGCGCGCGCATGTGGGGCAGCGAATGCATATATAGAGGAGCGAAGGAGTGCGCGTAATGGCCGATAGGAGGAGGTCATTCACTTAGGAAGTCATGATGCAGCCGCTAGCTAAGTCGATATATAGCGATGTGTGACAATGTATCACGGGAAATGACGCGACAGTACGCTGCGGTTTTTTTGCCGGCTTCTTTGGCTGCTGATTCATTCGGTTGTGCGCGAGCTTTTGAAAGCGAAGGTTTGTACTGGAAGGTTGTTGCCGTGATAAATTATGCAGCGTATATTATAGGGAAAATATTGAGAATGAATTAAAAGGCGATACAAAAAATGGCGTATAATAAAATGTATAATGTATTTTGTAGTCGAAGATTAATAATCACGCTATCTATGTACCGCGGTAAAACGAATAACGACAGTAAATTGTTCTATCGATATGTTATAGCCGGGGGAAATTGCAGCCGGAAAGTTACACACTGTATACATGTGTATACATACGTATATGGAGAACAAGAAAATAAAAATAGAATACAAACGCGAAACAGCGAGGGAAAAAACGCGGAAAAGCCAAAGGTAATGGGTGTACAAGACCCGGTAATAACGTGGCCGCGGAAAAAAGCGCGAACGAAGAAGCAAAAAAGAGAGAAAGAGCGCGCTCGCGGGGAAAAGACAGAGAAGCGATAATGATACGCGCGAGCGCAAGACGGAAGTAAGAATGACGGGCATTAGCGTGGACCTATATACGACGGGCCTCTTATTTACGGTATACATGTATGTGTGCGTGCGCGGTTGGTATACACCTCGCTCACTCCACTTTTTTCCCTCCTCCTCCGCCGCCTTCGTTCCTTTTTTCCGGAAGGCAGCTCGCCCTGTAGGTACATATACACACGTCGCTCGAGCGAGTGAAAAATCGACGGTAGTGAGTTGCGGTTCGCGAAATGCAGCGGCAGCAGCACGAAGTTTAGACAATGTTATTTACGAACGGCGATCATTAATATTCCGGTCCCGGCGCTTGCGATGTAATTTCGGAACGGCGTCGTCTCTCTCGGGCGCGCATGAATTATTGATATAGTATCGACCAATTTAGCCCTTGTTAAAATGTTAAAGTCGCGTGTGAAAGAATTTTTAATACCGAGAGCAAGCCCGCGAGAGACGACGGTATTCCCGGGATTGGTTTACGAGCGGGACGAGGTATCGAATGTTAACGAAATAATAACCCGAAAAAAATAATCTTTTTCAACAAATATTGCGTGTTTGTGTATGGCCCATTGTTGATTTCGCTGAATAGCCACAAATGTAAAAGTGTTTAATGCATACGTTCGATATTTGTATAATAATACGCGGCTTTTTTTATAACTGATCCCATCGTAAAACTTTCATTATAAAGCTTATTAAATACCTGTCAAGCGCAAGCCCCACGCGTTTATTTCCTTTCTTTGCACTGCACGCGCTTATGAAATATTGCTCATAAGCATATCTCGCCCGTAAAAATAATTGTTCAATGTCGCTCTCAATTTTAAGCATCACATGCATGTACAACAGCCCATAATAATCGAACATTATATAAAGCGAGCGCTCGAGACGAGGAAAAAACTATTCGTATAATACACCAGACGAATAAATAAACGCAAAGAGCAGGCCCAACTACGCCTAATTAGCATTATCCTTAATTCACGACATATACGCAAGCGACTGCAAAACTGTTATCGCCATTAAACGCTGATATTAACGATTATCCATAAAATTTCGCTTCTCGCGCCGGAGAGTAGCACTTATCGCGGGGTCTCGGTTATAGAACCCGATCGCGTATCGAAGGCTCTCGATCCGCGCCACATCCGTTTTCCACAAAAGAAATCCCGTTTAATAAGCGCCGAGGCGGAGAGAGCAGCGCCGGTATAAAAACAAATAACGACGTGCCGAGGCTCGTTTGCGTGCCGCGTATAGCCTTGATACTCATGCAGCGCTGATCTTTACACTCGGGTCCTTGCTGCGTCGATTGGAAAATTATTGTATTTATATTTGTTGTGCGCGAGCGGTGTACATGCGGGCTGTAGCTTCGCCCATACAGGCTTTTCGACAGGATGAATGAAAAGTCGAGGAAGTTTTATATGTCGGTGCATGTATATCGGACACGAGAGCTGTATGCGCGCCCACGCAGCTTAGCTTTATTGCTACTGCAATGTGCAAGGGCGAATTATAAAATTATAGCGCGCGTGTCGCTGTCAGTGGGGAATTCCATTTTGAATAAATTTCACATTTTTATTGTTTCTTTATTTTAACTTTTTTAGATGCTTAGAATGAGAGTCGCGACGAATTTTTACGCACGATAGAATTTTATTCCCGTACTTTAGATTTTTTCTATTCTGCAGGTGTTAGGTAAGGATATCAACTTTCAGATCAAGGTTTTAAAATAGATTTTTACTGTTGTTAGCAAAAGCTAATTTGCATGCAAATAGTACACTCAAATCATCAGGTTTAATAACAGGATCATTTGGGACGAAATAGGGTATATTAACAAGCGCGAATTCTCGTTTCAACAAGTAGAAATCTAAATATATCCCGGAATTAAGATAATTATTTCAAATTGTAATTTCGTTCTAATTGCGCAGTTATAGAAGCGATTTCCTTATTTCTCGGAAAATTAAGTTGTAGAAATTCTACATTTAAATGAATTTGTGTTTATTTTATTAAGTTCTTTATTTGAATACGGACACGTTACCGATAAAACATCATAGAGCAAACAAAATAGTATTCATTTGATGATTATAATAAAGTTTTATTTGCGAATATATAAAAGCTATAGACCTCATACAGTTGAGGTTTTGAAACTCGCACGTTATCCTGTTTTCCTACAATAGTAAACGTGAATGTCGTATAATATAGTTGTATGCGTATAAAATATAAATATATCAAAATATAAATATGAGACAATAAAGTTTATTTTAAAAACTATAAAAACGTATTATTAAACTTCAATAAAAATTAACAGTACAAAAACTATCTAATACCTATAATAAAACTGCAACTATAATACACTCGATGATTAAAATACGAATCAATCATAAAAATTAGCACTACCATTAGGCTCATCAAAGGCTGGCGATATTCAGAATTTTTCACACCAGCCCGCATTCCTTCGATAGAAGCGCGCGCGAGCCGATGAGCCCCGCAGCTTTAATTATTTCCTCTCCTTTCAATCTCCATTCATCTTCTCAGCCTTCCCCATCCCTCTCATTCTCTCTGTCCCTCTCTCTATCTTTCATTTTCTCCATACAACGCATGGGCGACGTACGCATATACACGTATACATAGGCCAGCATCTCCGGCTGACAAAAAGGGGGAAAAAAAGGGCAACGCGAGGCCGTATCGCAATTAGCCATCGCTCGTGCGAGCGTGCATATCGGCGACTAACGAGCCCCGCAACTCTCCTCTTATCGTCGATCCGCTCGCTCACTCCTCCCTCGATAACGCACGGAAAACCCTCGCCTCTCGCGCATATACCATTTCCTTCACTCTCTCACTCTCCTCATCAATAATAATCCGCCAACGCGCACGCGACACGCGAGAGAGAGCCTTCCAGTTTTCCCGCGCGGAGGTGGCGTAAATGGCTCGCTGCCGAAGGACGTTAGTTATTATTATGTGTGTAAGCGTAGATTTAATCGAGAAAGAGAGAGAGAGAAGCGTCTCGCGTGTTTTTCGGACAATGACGAATTCCGCTGCAGTTACCGAGGCGGCGGTGACGTCGTTGACGAGTCTGAGGTGCGGCCCCCCCTGGGCTCACGACCAACGCCCATGTTATGGTAATGTCCCTTGCAGTTGCCGTTTGGTGACTGAATGACGGAAGGAGAGTGACGAGGAAGTGAAATCTACGAAGGGAATGCCCGTGTTTGTGTTGTTAATAAAAATCGATAGTAGTGGGAAAGTGTTGGAAATAAAAGTATTGTGAATAATATACGAAAAAAGTATGTGCCTAAAACTTTTTACGTCACACCTGTACGTCAGTTTCGCTTTTAGAATATATCCAGAAATAAACTCCATTTTCTACCTATAAATTCAACAACACGAACACCGCCCCGTATGAATAATTAACATAATAGCCGCGCAATCATATCTAATCCATATCAAACGAGCAATAAAACCTTAATCACGAGCGTATTTTCGTCCCCGACGCGGGACGGCGAGAAAAAGGACAACTGTTGGTTTCGTTTACTCTTTCTCTCTCCCTTTCTCCTCTCTACTCTCGCTCCCCGTTTTCTCATTTCCTTTCTTGCATGCAGCGTCCCCGAAGCTCCTTTTGGAGGTCTCGGACAAGTTCAGTCGTTAGCGGAGATTAAGTCGGATAAGGCGAGTGCCTTTGTTTAATTGCGCGACAAGAATGTCATTAATGTCGAGAGGAGGAGGAGGAGGCGGAGGGGCGAACATCGGACCTGCGGGAAATCGACGGGGCGGTCGTGCCCGTGCGCTGCTCTATTTTTGGCGCGCGTGCGTCACGGTTAACGCGACTTTGAGAGCAGCGCGCGGCAGCTCTCTCGGCTTCTTATTACCGAATAAGACGACTTCGACGAATTCGACGGGTGGTTGAACTGCTTAAAGAGCTTTTAATTAGTTCGTCGTGCAAACTAAAATATCCCCGTAATTGAAGGATCTTCAAGACGTTATTAGAGAACGATGTTTGATGAATATTTTTAGAAACTTTCAAATCATGCTCATATACGTATAACGAAGTAACATTTTGTATATAATTTCGTTATTCTTTAGTATGCCAATCACGAAAGTATAGAGTTATGTAGTAAAATATCTATAAAATAATTTAACTGCCGTCGCCGGGGCTTTAACTACTCTCGCTGCTTTGACAGTACAACAATTTAACCGAAATGACTTTAGCCCGAGCCCGCGAGTAATGAAATGACTTCTTGGCACGAACGAATTTGAATAGACCCGTAACGTCGCGCGGCGCGGTGTAATCCCGGAGAATCGCTCAGGCCACGAGTAAGCAAGCAACCCCCGCGCGCTTAAAGGAACCACTTATTCTCCACGCAACCACAGGGAAAAAGAAAAAACACAGAAAAAGAAATCTACTGCTCCGCAGGTCGATTTAATTTTCCGGCAAACATTAACGAGATCGGGCCATTAGGTATATAGCACTTTCTCGCAGAACCGAAAAAAATTTCCCCGCACGTAGCGTTCATTAAATAGAATGCCGCCATTAATCGCCGAGTTACAATTAAATTCGCTCCTTAATTCACGTGAAATTCGCGACTCGCCGCCGACGCGAAAAAGAAGGAAAAAAGAGAGCCCGAGTAGAGTCTAGTCGCTAGCTCGCGCGGCGCGAAAGTAATTATAGTCGGGCCGAGGGAGCCACGGCCTCACCTATCCAGACAGGTGGGCTATGTAGGTGAGAGGACTGACCCGACACGCGGCACGCGACGACCTTCCCTTATTTTATTGATCCAATACTACCACTCGCGGGGGTTGGGAGCCGGCAAATAAGCCGCTCTGCCGTCGTCGTCGGGGCGAGAGAGCCCCGCGCGTTTGGGCGACTTGTATTTTCCTTCGATCGTTTACATAAGAAAATGGGCGGAGATGGTGGGTGGGCGGCAGACGACGAAGCGCGAGGGGCGCACACCACAACGCCGCGCGTGTGCGCGTTTTTATTATTGATTCGCGTGACGATGCTTTATTTATGGTAATGAGTCCCGCGAGCACACGCGCGTGTGCGCGCGGTCGGTTATTACAGCGTCGCTATTTTTTTTTTTCTGTATACATACGCTGTAGTAATGGTCGCGATTGATGATTATCGGCTATCTCGATGTAAAAATATGTTTTTTCATTGCTATAGAGGTGGGGTTGACATATGGGAAATTTCCACTGACAAAGAAAAGTTATATACTCGTTGCGAGGATGCAAATTGAAAGGGCTTCGTGTTTGATTATCGGAAATCGATTTTTAATTCACGTTGCATAAAAATATTATATACGTTTCATTGATTGCTTATGAGCATATATATAGACCGCGCGTGTCACGAAAGCTAGTTTATGCAAAGAGTCATCTTGCATAGTCTAAAAAGGGAACTTTATTATTTTATTCAGAAAGAAAGTCGCTTCCAAGGTTCATCAAAATTTTTCCGAGGTCTTATGCGATCCAGATAAAAAGCCATTTAAAAGATGAATTCAGCCCTCCCCCGTCGTCCTTCAAGATGTTTGTTCAAAGCATCATTGACCCAAAAGCCGCAGCGCCTCAAGGAAATTTGTTTACCCTCCGTTCCTTTTCTCTCTTCCACCCCCGCTCTCTCATTTCATACGTCCTTTGCGGTCACTTTTCACGTGCCCTCGCGCCCGAGGCTCGTTTCTCATCTTTCCGAAATTGCCCGCAGTTTTCTCTCCTCTCCTTTCATTCGGCCTCGGTCCTTCGGACGTATACGCGAGCTGAAAAATACCACCTCCGGTGTGAAAAAGCGCGATTTCCACCGGCGCCCTGTCGTCGTTTAGACTTTCGAGGAGAAATATTGTTGCGGCCGCCCCCTCCTTGATACCGTGGTGTATGTGTGTGTGTTTGCGAGGGCGGAGAGAGTGACATAAGAGTTCATTTTCATGCGGATGATTTTTTTATCGCGAGTATACACGCCATTACCGCGCGGGAACCTTTTTTTAGACGAATGGCTGTTTCATGGTAACAAAAAGACTTTCTTCCTCTCTCGTAGAGGCGCGTTAGTCGTCGGCCGCCGCCTCTCCCCTCCTCGACTCGCGAGACGTGAAATTCAGCGAGAAAAAATATCGTCGCGGGCACGGTTTTATGGCCATCGTTTTGTCCGTCATTTCTTTAAAGTTTACTTTGCGAAATGAAAAAGCCGCTCGCCGCGTGTGCGCGATATGCTCTCGAACGGTTATATATATACTGAATTTTCTTCTAAATAAAATTCTCGTAAATATACGAGAATACACTTCCCGTGTGTCTTTATCTAAACGGGGAAGTTTTATGGCGCGCACCGCCCGTCGAAGTATATGGCATGTAAAGGTGTGAAATGGGAATATTATTTGCAGCTATTCAAATATTATTTCCCTTAAGACTGTACTTATATTATGTTTATATTTATGTACTAAACTTTTGATATTACTCGGAAAAAAGTATAGAATTCCGATGGTTGTAATAAACTTTTCAGAGGGTACTGTAATTTTAAGTTAAACTTTTTCTCGCAGCTTTGATGCTTATCACACGCTACCAGCTATAATTAACCTGAAGTTGACGAAGTAAACTACGAAGTAAAGTCTTTTTATTTTCTACTTGTGTTTAAAAATACGATAAGAATTTCCAGACTTCAACAAACAAAGAATATTCTGCTTAAAAGTAAGGCTTAATTAAGCAAAGTAATAGAAATATAAAATCTTACTTATTAGCAATTATTGTAGTAGATTATACCTATATTTATGTCAAGTAAAAAAAGCCTTTAGCAACTGACTGACATGAATAAAAAAATAACCGCATTAAAATTGAAAAACCTACCTCTTCGCCGCGCACGTCGCGGTACTTCACCCACTTGCCGGGCTCGGGCCGCCAGTACTCGAGCAGATATGCCTCGGCAAACTCGACGCCCTGGCCGTTACCGAAGCGGCCCTGCGTGCCGGTCGCCGTTATCACGTGCACCCTGCGCAGATCGATCTCGATCCACTCGGTCGTCTCCGTCGTGATTTGCGGCTTCGGGCACCAAGCGCCGCCGTTCTTGTCCTGGTTCAACCTGCAACACAAACACACATAGACGTTACATTGTGTATACACTGCGGCGGCAGCGCGCGATTTATGCCGGCCGATCGCCGCGGATAAGCCCAAAGATCGGCGCTGATTTATCGCGAGCTTTCAATTATATACTTGCCGCGGCAGAGCGCGAGGTTATGTCTGTTTTGCAATTTATTTATAGCGCGCCGCTGCTGCTGCCAGCTCGAGGCTTTTCTATGCGGTGTGCGATGCAGCAGTATACTCGGATTATTGCGTTTTAATTCGCCGCTGGTGTACATATAGTATTGTGGCGAGGGAAGGCAAGTATTTATGGGTCGAGAAAATTGATATTAAGTAGATAGCGGCTGGGAATGGTTAGACGGGTATATAGGAATATATTATATATACGTATAGGGATTTGATGAATCGCGACGTCGAATTTTGACTTTCGCTCCGCACGGTAGCAGATAGCGAATCGAGATATTTCTCACTTTCTAGAAACAAATCACGTCTCGCCGGCCGTGATAAGTAAATCATCATATACAATATTCGAAATGATTTGTTGATACATCGTACAACGTTGTTTCCTGATTTATGGCAGTGTGCAATGCTGATATTTTTAAAATTATTCATAAACAGCTGCTTCCATTCATAAATCGATGCGATTTTTCAGCTAAAAACGCATTTACGCAACTGCTTTTCACCGCTTTCGCTCAGTGCCCCGTGCAAAAACACCAAGCGTATATTTTACATATTGTGGATTCTATCACCAAGCCATCATTCGCAATAACAATTCCGCGCGATAAAAATCACCGCTTTCGCGAAACCGCACGAGTATGTGTGTGTTCCCGCGATGCAAACGAACGGGGCGCGTGTGTGCCGACAGAAATACGTCAACGAGGAGAACGCGGCTGAACGCAAAAAACTCCGGCGCGCGCGTC
Source organism: Torymus auratus (assembly GCA_900474315.1). Lineage (NCBI taxonomy): Eukaryota > Metazoa > Arthropoda > Insecta > Hymenoptera > Torymidae > Torymus > Torymus auratus. The sequence goes on from UXGD01000093.1 coordinate 29,100, forward strand.
GCCGAATAAAACACGCGCGCGGCGCGTAACGCCGGTAGCATAATACGTCCTCGCCACATGACGAAGCGGCGGCGATGCCGGCGACTCTCGGAAATAGATAAAACGCGAACGCAGAACGCGAGGAGCGAGTGAGAGAGAATCGCGCAGGCGCGTGTATATAAATATAATCGCGGCGTGTGTATCTAGTTGACGGATAAGCAGCGGCGGGCCGGAATACCCGATGAAATTATAATTTATCGATCGGGCCACTCGCGCGTTCGCGGAAGCGCGCGTTATGAATTAAAGATGAGACCCTCTCTCTCTTTCTATCTCTCTTGTTCTGTCCCTCTCTCTCTCTCTTATACTCGTCGACGACGAGGACGACGACGACAGGGATAACGCGCGTATATTCCAGGGAGGGCGAGAGAGCCACTTCGATTGCTAATTGTGTAGCTTCCTCTGTCGTGCAAGAAGTCGCAGAGGCGAATTCGCGGGAGAGAAGCGTAGAGAGAGAGAGAAGGACAAAGAGAGCTTGTTCTGCGAGAGAAACGTGTGCGTTGCAGAAACAGATGGGGAAGCGAGATAGAGAAGAGAGACGTGGCAGGAAGTGTTGAGCGGAGGTGGAGAAGGTGCTGGAGAAGGAGGATGAGGAGAGACGCACGTTTGCTGCAGAAGAGGGAATAACGAGCGCGGGGATGCGAATTACCCGGTTTCAAGGGAATTCATTTGGTTTGTCTTCCTTTCTAATTTTTGCCTCCGGATCTCGCCAGATTTACTAATCAAAGCCCAATTATAGGCGGAATTATTTCAGTCTATAGAACGATAGTAAACCCAATTTTGTTTAAAATTTAAGTAATGCATATCTATTACGATTTTTAAAAAACTAATGTGTTATCTCTTAAAAATATTTTTCAAAGCAGCGTCTAAATCCGTTTCAACCTTGAAATACCTGCCGATCTGCGCACGCGAAGAGAAGGGCAAAGGCGTAGAGAGGAGAATAAGCTGCAAAGCAAAACCCATAAGACAGAGAGGCCTCGGCAAAAGGAGGAGAACGACGGTAAAGCAGCAGACGCACAGGCTAGCTCGCCCACGCGCAATTTTCGGCGTTTCCTGCACCACACACGCGTCTTCTCCCCCTCTTATTCGCTCACGCTATGCAGTAGCAACAGCAACAGCAGCAGCTGACGAAACGCGCGACTTCTATATTTGCGGCGACATCAAGCGCGTACACGCACACACATACGTACGAGGTGAATGAAATTATAGGCATCCGCATACGCGCGTATTCCATCGTGCAGTTGTAGAGAGAGTTTACATTCGCACGCGCGCTCGGGACTTTTGCCTCGTTCCTCCGCGCCTCCTTCTTCCTCCCTTTATTCCTCACTTCGCTAATTCGCTTTGGACGTCTTTGTGTGCAAGTGTGTGTGTGTGTGTGCAGCTTCGCCCCCTCTCTACTTCTCGCGCCTTTTCTCAGTCTCGCTTTGACTGAACACAGAGAGCCGCTATGTGTGTGTATACGTGCCATCTTTGTCTCGTTTTCGCGCTCTCGACACAGTGTATTTCACTCTCTGTCTTGCCTCTAATTACTCTTTATCTCGTTCGCGCCTTCTGCCCTCTCCGACCTGTTTCGCTCTTTGTCTTGTGTGCGCGTCGGCGGCTGCAGAGGAGAGCTTTCGCGGACAATCGAGTTGCTGATCTTCGAGATCGAGTTTTACAGTCTACTCTTCCAATTTATTCTTTCTCGCGTGTGATAATAAAATGGATTTCGACACAAAACTTTTCATCGTTAACAGTAAATTCATTTCGCGAACTTGTACAACGAAAATACAGTTACTTTTAATAGGCACTGCATAACATGCAATTTATTTCTCAAATCTGTCCTCAATCAGCTCTCAAAGTCTCAGCGTCGCGGCATCACCGTTCGAGCGCCGCCTCTCTCATCGGCATTGCAAAATCCTAATTCATCCGTCGTCGCGCGACACACAGACACATACATACCGAGCATGATTCGGCATGACGAGGAGGCCGGGAGTTCGCGCGGCGCAAGCGTAATCGCGCAGCGAGACTCGGTCCGTTACCGCGTCGCGAGATTTATATACGCGCGCGGGGAGGAGAAGAGACCGTGTACGGAATGCCTTTGATGCCCAGCAGAGCTCTCGGACTGTATCAAAGTGTGCCAGAGTCTGCAGAGAAGTTCGAGGGGCTCCCCTTAATGGGCTATGAGTTATGGCCGCGGCTCGGGAACGACAAGCGCGAGACAGAGCCCTCAAAGGCGCGCGTTTGCAACAGCAGAGCAAGGGATGATCCCTAATTCTAAACGGAGAGAGTTCGCGCGGACTTTACGGCCGCGAGCCGTAACGTAATTTACCTCCTGACACTTCATAGGCCGCCGACGACGACGACGACGACGCTTACGGAAGTTGCATTTTTGCTCGCTATGGTTTTTCGGGAGGGGAGCGCGAGCGGCGTGTTAACGAGAGAGGATGCGCGAAAAAGCCGGAGAGTGTGTTGCAGATGGGTTAGGGTTTATGGATCATAGAGTTAACGTTGTATACGCGAGCTTTCGGAACTGACAAATGTCACAGTGAAACTTTATTGTCTCCGGTTGTTTCGCTTTTATGCCTCGCCAATCGTAAACGATTCTGGCATAACAATTATAAGGCTGTTGTCACGATTTATTAGCTACAAAGTATAAAGCAGTCGTGTTGTTAGTTTCTCACATACATAAAGCTTTGCATTAGATATTCTACAGCTATGGTCGTTATAATAAATAGATATAATATCTTGTTTAAAACGCGAACTGAAATCGGCATTATACGGATACACCGCCGTCTCCTGATTAATACATTAACACGTACAAAGCTCCAAATCAAGCTCTCGCTTCCTCAAACGCTCGCCACTTTTCCCGCGCGCGCTCGCAGTTCCAATTAACCATAGTCAAAAGCATCAAAACGCCCAAGCAGAACCAATTTCTCCTCGGCAGCGAGCAACTCAATTCGATGATCGCGCGCTTCTATGCAGCTCAACGTGTGCGGCGCGCGCAGCAAATGCGGCTGAGCATCAGAGACGCTCGTTTGCACGCCCGAGCGTCAGCCAGTCGCATAATACATCAGCGTAGAGCGTTACGCGCGTCATCGAAATTTCGTAGCGCGCCGAGTAACAGCCCGCTCGATCAACATAATTATGCAGGAGCCGTAATTAGAGCAAAGGGTTTCGCGTGCAAGCGCGGCCAAAAGGTAGAGAGAGGAACGTGCGTTGAGTGAAATAGGGACAGACCGAGTGCGCGTCATTAATTCTCATTGTCGCGCGAAGATCGGACGAGGGAGTTTAAAGAGAACGTGGAGCTTAGCGAGGTTAATAGATTGTGTAGGTTGTAGGATGAGTGGTTTAGCGATTTGGGCGCGATTAGGTGGCTTTTTTTCCTGTCAATGTTGGGAAAGGGTATATAGATTTATTTTATATTTTTGCGGTTAAATTGCTTTATTCGCCGCTAGCAAAGTTATAACTGTTTCCTCGATGGATTTTCTTTACTTTGTAGGAAATTTATACATGACGTTGCGAAGGGGAACCCGAACTCCTCCATAAAGCAGGAAGACACTTTTATAATAGCGTTTTTTATTATATTTTAGCGCCGTTATAAAAACCTTTATGAGTAATCATTACCGACATGGTACACGGAATATCCTTGTATATGTGTTTATTAATATGCAATATGTGCAACTCTCCAATATTTCATGTATAAACTTTAACAACACTTTTATGAATAAATTATTCGCGAAAATGAATATAAAATAAAAAATTTAAGTTTATAATATTATAGCCCGCCTACGTTCAAAATAGCTTATATTTCAGGCACGTTAACTGCAAAGTGTTGGCTAAAGGTCGTTAAAAAAGTCTTAAACCTTTTTCACGCGCGTGTAATTTTTCAATACAACGTAACTGATTTTCGATTTGGCTAGGAATTATCGCATCAACGCACTTGACTTTCCGCATAAATTCAATTTATTCGATCAAACATTACGGAAATAACTACCCGAGCGCGGAGAGAGAGAGAGCAGCTAGCGCAAGAGCTGCAAAATTTAATGCAAATTCAAACGAAGTTACGTTACGTATACCGCACAGCCGTCTTCTCACCCGCGCCAATCACGGGAGAGAGCGCGCATATCAATGCTGAATGTTTGCGCAGGCATCGTATCTTCTTTACGGGCGAAAATTATGTATACACGCTGCAGCGCGAAGCTCACCGCTGAATCTGCGCGACCCGTGCGCGGAATTTCCATAAAGGCTCGCGCGCTGCTCGCGCAGTCACGTCCCTCATTAGGTATAGTGGCGTAATAAACAGCGCATGCGCCGCTATATAGGTAGACATGCCCGCCGGCGCGAAAATCGCGAGTGTTTTATAGTTGACGGCGTTCGCCGATGCCTTTTTCTCTCGTAGCTGCAGCTATAGGTAGCGCAAGAGAGGAAATCTACGGCGCGTCGTATAAGCCGGCCCGCGAGCGTAGGCGCGCGCGAGAGAGCTTTACCTCATCTTCCTTTTTCGCGCGCGCTCTTTCTCTTCATCACGCGCTGTCTCTTCGTATCTTTTGAGAATGCTGCGCGCGAGCGTAGAGCCTTGCCATTAAGTGGGTGAGGGGGGAAAAACGAAAAGCAGTCGTGTGAAATTCGCGCGTGTTAAGGCTACGGGCGCGAAATTTATTTCATCCGCTCGGCTGTATTTATTAAAGCGGACACAGAGAGATATTTGGAATATGCTTTAAACACTGTTATAAAGGAGATTTAACATTTGTACTCGCTTTGTAGTCTTATGGTATAGCGCTCGTGAATTTAGTAGATCAGAATTGTATGAATCAAAATAAAATGAAAAATATAAAATGAAAGATTTTTAAACTTTTTGGGTAAAGTTATAATCCTGTAATAACAAAAAACTCCTATTTTTGTAAAAAGTTTAATCTACTTTTTATAACGTTGAATTGGCGATTGCAAAATAAATATTTTATAACATAAATGTATGCTTATTCAATTACCGCATTGCACTGTACTTTCACTTCATAATGTAGTCTCACATTATCCTGTTTGTGTTGATATCAGCATTATATTTTAAAATAAACACATCTACCGACAATAATATTCGCACAGGAAGACAAACCCAAAGTCTCTCTTAACAAATCCAACTTATGGATCTCGACTCCATTCATATACACATCTCTAAAATTTTTTCCATTTTACAATCTCTCTTTCTCTCCTCCAAACCTGCGCGTCTCTCCATACGTTACCGGCTATTCCAGAGATTTACGCGAATCTTAGGTTTCCAACTTTTTCCCAACTGCAGCTGCGCACTGACGCGCTCGGCAGCCGAACTACCGCACGCGCCGCCGAAACGAGAAAAAAGTCTCGCGTTGCAGCGGGGCGCGATAAAAATGCGCGGCGAACGGAAAAAAGAGAAAGAGCAGAGATAGAAAGAGATATATATGTATGTGTGTATATATGTATACGTACCGTCCGAGATGAGGGCCCACGTTGCCGCTATCGAAGCTGGAAGTGGCATTGATGTCAGAGTCAGGAATCGCTCCCGAGGCCATTCCCAGAGGGGCGGTGCATTGTGCTGCAACAGAGGAAAAAAGCCAGAGATATAGTCAGTTGAAAACACGTGTACCGTTAATTAGTGGGGATGATTTTTTTTCCCCACAACGCTCTATGTAGAGTATATTCGTGTATGTGTGGGTGTGAGTATATAACACGTCGCGCGTCTGTCTAGCAGCGCGCGGTGGAATGAGATTGATAATTTTTTCGACGCCGACACGGCGGTCGACGCTCTTTTTTTCGGTGGACAGTTCTTTTTTCTCGGCGCGCGTATAACGCGCTGCTGTGGTATGGTGCGCTCGGGGAATTGAATCGGCTGCGCGACGAAATGAGGTTCTTGTTACCGGCTGGATGAAATGGAATTTAAAAAAGTTACCCGTTTTTTGTCGCTCTCGTTATCGTATACACGTTTTTTATTTGCAGGATAGATTGTATATGTGTACTATTATTAGGGTTAATTAAAAAACTATTTTTGTTGTATTCATTACGATTGATACTATAGCACTTTAGTATGTCTATTATGGATTTGAAAAATATTTAAAAAAAAAGGTTTATTATGATATTATTTTTTTATAACATCTTTTTAAAGCAGTTGGATATAATTGTATCATTTTGATGACGGAAACGAAATTTTGGGTCACAAAAGCCGCGACTTATTTTAGAACTTGGCATATGCTTTAGCATCGCATAGACAATGCGTGACGACACACACACCATACTTTCTCGAAATAACTTTACTGCATACTTCGGTTCCTACTTTTAACTAAACCAACATACGAAATGAGCTGGAACTGTAAACGGATACTAAATCTATAACTGGCCCCTGCAAAGGCTCAATTAGCTTAAAATAAGTTCTCGGATGTGCTGTACAGCGAACCAGAAATCAAGCGAGTTACGAGCTCGTTTGTGCGAAATGTGTAAAATACTTTGTCTCTCTGAATTATATTTTCAAATTCTTTAACAGTATCTATAATATTATTATCACTCGAGCCAAGTCCATTCATACATCATCACACGCGTAATCAATTAGCTCTCTGTCTCGAAAAATAAATGCACAAAGCGTGTATGCACAAATCATTCGAAAGCCCTCACTAATTTCCTAATCTACCCCAGCGTCATTCATCCCAGCCACAGCAGCAGCACGGCGACACAACCCCGGCAAATAACTCACGCAATATCTCGGCAATTTTTTAAACCGCCCTCTATTCACGAAAGGGAAAAGAAGGAGCCGATAACCGCAATAACGATTATGAACTATACACACACAGAACCGCAGCAACAGCACCTTCAGCGCGCAACAATAATCTGTTTCGTAAACTCCGCCATAATCCGACTGAAAATAATGGAACGAGCCTCGGAATAATTTTTCACGCTGGCCGGCCGCCCACCCCGCACAGACGACGGCGGCGGCAGCAGCAGCGGCTTGTGCGTGGCGCGCTCCCGATATCAAGAAAATTACCGGCTCTGATTAATGGCATACGTCTAGCCCCTCTCTCGGCCTCCCTCCTGCCGCCGCGTACGAGACGAAGAATAAGAAGGAACGTGCCGCTGCTACGCGCCGTTTCTCATATTTTCTCCCCCGCCTTACCTAGCTTGCCTACCGCACACATACACGCACGCACACCTTCGCGTATTTTTTACGGCCACGCACCGTCAAAACTTGTTTCACGCATGAGGGCGGCGGACTCTGCGCGCTCTTTCCTTCTCTCCCTCTCTCATTCTCTCGACACCGCAAGAGAAACCTTATACGCGGGGGGAAAAATTCGCGCGGTTCTCGTCCTTTTTGCGCTTCGCGAAACCGCGAGTGTGAGAGAGCGAGCCTTTGTTCACGGCCGCGAGCACGCGCCTGGCATAGCGCGCGGATAAAAGTCGATCGGGAATTTTTACCTTTTACCTGCGTGTGAGCTTGCAGCCGGCCTTATTCGAAATTATGCGAAACCTATACGCGTGTACACGTGTGTGTCGCGCACAGGTATTTTGGCCGCGGGTATTAAAAGGCGCAGCGGTATGCCGGTGGAAAAAAAGGGAATTTTTCGCGCTTTTGACGTTCACCGGTGGCGCGCTCGCAGAATGTCGCGACGCTATTTCGCGGTTTGAGCTTGTGTGTGTGTGTTTCGGTTTGGCTTGCGGTGAGAATCCGGAATTCGCGCGTGTGTGTTGTAACTTTGTTAGGTAAATATATTTTTTGCAATTAAATATCCTAGTTTAGAAAGTTTGTTTTAAAACTGCGTCATTAGAGTTTTTGCGGAAGCATGTTAACGAACTATACTGTGGTTTTCAGTATAGTGTAATTATAGAATTATTATCGTCGTGAGCGCGCTATTAAGGCTGGAGTATATATTCAATAAAACGATTATTTACTCCTGAAATATGAATTTATGGCCGCGCTATTCATAAATAAAACATAGACAAACATGATCGATATATTGAGATGTATAATTCAAATTTATCCCATAAATTAAGTCGAAGAAAACACTTAACTTCCTGAAAGGAAAGCAGTATATCTGCTCTGGCCGTATCAGCATATAAAAGCGAAATAAAGAAATTACAGCTATATAAAAGGCTGGCCACAGAAGCCAGCCGTACATCACACCCGAATTCCCCGAGATAATAAACACGTAAACGGAATAATTGCACGCTAATGCAACAGAGTCCGAAACTCAATAAAAACCGCATGAAAGCTAAGCACATAACTTTCCAAAGCGAGTATTTAAGTAAATTTCTCACTGTCTCTTTCTCTCTCGCACTCGGAGAGCGCGCCGCATGAATAATTCAGTCGGGCATATGGGTGTAAAAAACGCCCAGTGTTATGTAAAAACGCAGCACGCGCGCGCGCGGGCGCGAGGCAAAAGACTCCGAAAAAACGAGCATAACAATAAAACATTTCGAAGGGGTTATACTCGGTACGCGCCTGTGTGTTCGTTCGCATTAGCTCGCGTCACACACACACACACATGCCGGTAACTTTACGAGCATCGATTGGTCGTGGCAGCGGTGGCGGCGCGCCTGCACACGCTACTTCCGGCCCCGGCCACGCTATAACGTACACACGTACATTTATACACACAGACGCCTGCAAGCCATTTGCAAAAGATGCACGTTCGTTACATACCTTTGCCATCTCAATCCCTTTCGCGTTCTTTCTTTCTCGTTCTCGCAACCTGCCCCTCGCGCGCTATATACTCGAGGTTATTCTGTTCGGCAGAGTCTTCTATGGTCTGCGGGCGCTCTCGAGTGTGACTCGCTTTTAGGAGATGTGTGTGTGTGGGTTGGTGTATGTGTATTATACGTGGCTTGGAGAGTAGTTTTCGAAAAATCAATTTCCCATTTTCAACTGGGTTTTACGAGGCAAGAGCTGCTTAAGGGATCGCTTTAGTGTCGGCGGGGTGAGCGAACGGAATAACATTCTTGAAAAACGGCAAGTGCAGGGTCATTTACTCATTCAGGCGTATAGAGGATTTCCGATACTCTAAAAATAATCATAGTTTTCCATTATAAAATCAAGCTAAGATTTAAAAAAAAAAATAAATGTATGTCATGTTGTATTTAGGGAAGCTTAAAGATGAAGATGCTCAGCAAGACACTTAAACGACATTGTCGTAAAACTGTGTAGCAGTGGATCATTTTTCTCACTTTCTAAATGAATGTCTACGCACCCGCAACATCGAATTAGCGGCCGGAGGAGTTGTCAAAGCAGGAAAGTCCACATTTTTCAACCTTAATGAATTCATCGTTCCCTCCGCGCCACGTCGCTGTGGCAGTCTTATTATATCCGCGTCATTCAGTCGAAACAAGAAGGCAACCGCCCTCGCGGGGGGACAGTTTTTCTAGGTACATGGATATATGGAAATAGGAGGCGCAGTGTGCGTTAGCCGAAATCAAGAGCGACACGCGTACGCAGAGGAAGAGGAAGCTGCTGTATATAACGCGCGCTTGGGGCGGCAAAAAAGTCAGCGCGGCGCGCGGTTATCAATTTGACAGTGACGCGAGTCGAGGGCGAGAGAGCATTCAATTTCCCTCTGCTGCGAGAGGAGCGAGAGAGAGGAAGAGGAGAAGAAGTGGAAGAAGACGACGAAGAAGAAGAAGAGGCGCACACCCTTCCGTTCGGGGACTGTCACTGCCGGGAGAGTTATGGACGAGGAATGAGTGGCTGGGGCGGGCAAACATCGCATAACTTACCGTCCTCTCGGCTCCTTCGTCTACCACCGAGCGCGCGCGGCCCCTCTCTCTCTCTCTTTTTCGTCGTGCACTTCTTCTTTTCCAGGATGTCTATAAATACGGAATCGAAGCGGCGGAACCTACCCCTACCCTCCACCCAGCTACTCGTTTTTGCGTGTAACCGTTGGCGCGCGCGAGGTAAGGAATTAAGCGACAAGTGCGAGAGAGAGAGTAACAAAGAGATCAGAAGACCGGGCGCGTGTGCGAAAGAGAGATAGAGGGAAACACCGAGGGAAACACACAGCGCGAAAATAGACGTTGTTGGGTGAGGATGAAAAATGACGGACATGATGGAAATAACGGTATGTGTATGTGCAGGATCTCAGGTCAGTGTTTTGGCGTGGTTTATTCTCGACTTTTTGGCGATATGCTGTGTACACGAGTGAATATTTGGAGGTTGTACGTGCGTTATATGGTGACAGTCTAAGAGTGCAGTTCGTCGTTTGTTATTTTGTAAGCGATAATTTATTATTACAGGAAATACATCTCTTTGGACTATTTTCTAAATCTAATATATATCTATTATATAGGTACATCAAACTACATGTTAATGAATAATGGTAATTCAATTTAAAAGCTTCAACAGAAAAGATCGAGATCCCTCGCATTTAATTTACCAAGTCAACAAGTCATTTTGGAATTCTCCTCGCACACGTCTACTGTACATTCTCGCGTGCTCTCCGGTTCTTTTACGGTTTCATTCCCTTCGTCTTCAGCGATTTGCACGGTAACGAGGTGGAGAATTTCTCGGCGCAGGGCGGCAGTTACCAGAGATTTAAAGTTTTTTTTAGCTCGGTTTACCGCGATTAGACCCTCTCCTTTCTCCGTCTTGCGATTGCAGCGCACTGCACCGCGGAGAAGAACAGAAAGGGAAGGAGAAGAAAGGGAAGCCGCTTCGCGCCGTGGGAGGATTACTTTTTATTCCAGAGTGACTTTGGAGAAAAACTCGAGTTTTTCCAACTGTATCACGCGATTACAGGCAGGTTTATAGTTCGATTTTCGTTCCTCCTCCCGAACGCTAATCCGACCGGAATAATTTTCTCGCCGAAAAATGCATTTTTATCGAATCTGATTATCGACGAACACCACCCTATCCTGTCTTATCACCAGAAAGTAATCTCCATACTACTCTATCGAAACTAGAGACTAGACCGGCAGTTCCTACTGCTACGAGCACCTTACGAGATACAAATCATCAGCATCGATTTCGTCTACACACGCACCACACGTGCGTGTTTCATCAGGCCCCTAACCGCGAATATAAATCCTCGCAAGGAGCTCGCTATCGGCCGTACATCTTGGACAAACAGCGAAATCTCTCGACTATCGATCAGAGCTATATATACAGCTATAACGCGAGGGAGGTAGGCGAGTGGGCGCGGACGGGCAATCGCGGCGATCGGCCGCGGATAAATCAGGGAAACGTAATCAGCGCGGACCGCTGTAAATTCTCATCTCACCAGCGAGATTTTCCACCGACGGCGGCGGCGCCTCCCAATTCCGCAGCGCGCTGATTATTATTAATGACCGGCACGGCGTGCAGGACGTCGTTCGCGCGTGTCCCACCTCCTCCGTCGCCCCGTTGCTTCCTTTCGAGGAATATAAGAGAGGAGGAGGGATAGTTGCCGCCGCTCCTCGCTCTCTTCGTGTACACGTTGCAGGCGCGCAACGAGGGATGGGGGAGAACCGGTGTGCGAGCGAGCGCGCGCAAAATGCAAATTAATTACTACCGGCGCGCGGATTCGCTCCCACACCGCGCGCGGGCTCTTATCTCTTCTTCGCCTCTCTTTCTCGTGTTCTTGCGCGCACTCGTTGCCTCTCCCCTCCTACTTAACCCTTCGAGAGCCACTGTCGCGAATTTGAATAATATAGACATTTTGTTAATTATCTCTTTAAGTAATGGATGAGCTGCAATTCACAGCTTCGCTTCCATCATAAATATAACTCGTCGAAATGTATATAGTGAATAAAACATATCGGTAAACATCGGTTAATTCGACTATATATAAATGTTAGAACGCAATTGAAATATAACAAACGTTTATTCGATTGTCGATGCAAACAGTTTATTTCCGGGATAAAATAGCATTTCGAGAGAGAGAGAGAGAGAGCCGTACACGACCGGCAATAAATATAACAGTACCTTCAAAATTGCATTACCCGATGAATATTCATACACACGATACCTTTTTTCGAAGGCGGCGGCGGCGCACCGCGAGCTATATTTCATGCGCATCTCTCTCGCTCCCCCTGCTATACTTATTCCCCGTTCGCTACTCTCGCGCGTTTCACTCGTTTTTGCTGCGCGCAGGCCTGCAGTACACGCAGCCGCTCTTCCTCCCTCTGCAGCACCCGCAAAAAAGCCCGTATCACAGCCCGCCCGGCCCTTATTAACGCACGATATTAAAGCATAAATCGCGACTCACTTAAGGATTAAGCCTCGCTCTCTTCTCCCACTGCTGCTGCCCATCCGCCGGAAGGTCTGACATAATTTCCTCTTAGGCAAAATCATTTCCGTTTTCGCGTAATTACGCGCGCGCGGGAGCAAGTCTGTTCGCGGAGGGAGAGAGAAATCCTGAAATTACTTAGAGACGCGTCTCGAAGTGAATGGGAGTAGGAGGGGGAGGCGCAGAGGCGGCACATGGAAAAACAAGAGTAAAGTTTCGCTCTCTAGGCTTTGACAAATGACGTCTCTCTCCTCTTGCTCTCTCCTTCTTTGGTCTTTAAAGTTTTTGCTAGTTTAGGGGATGGCATCTTCTCTGTAATATAATCGCTCCCTCTACAGGAATTACGGTTGTTCAACTTTTCCGTCTTTTTTTTCTACGCGCGTATATACTTGAGCTCTAAATTATGATGAATTATCCAGTTTTTTTTTTCGAACAAGAAATCAGAAATCGTAGAACTTATTTTTATAATACAGCTAAAGAAATGCCCCAGAAATAAAAGAAATATCCCCTTGTTGAACATATTTCTAAAATTAAATTCAAAGTATATTCAGAGAATTAGTTTTGTATAAGTAAATCTCGCGAGCAAGTTTGAAAAATCCTCTTACGCCGCGTCTAACAGGAAAACTTAAACTCGCGTAAAGCGAATCACGTAGGGAAACAACGCGAGCGAGCATTCGAGGTATGTATACACACACTCGCGGGTTTTCAGTTTTCTCCATTATACCCGGGGAAAACAAGTGAATTTTTGTTCGCGGCGCGCGTAATGTATGTATGCCGCCTCCTATACACGGCCGCGCGCACTTTCCATAAAACACACCGCACACGCGTTGCACCGCCGACGCCGTATAACAGTTCCACCTATATCAGCTCGGAAACTGTGTTAGAAGAGACTCGGCGAAGAAAAAGAAAGAGGAGAGAGCAAAGAAAGAAAGAAGGAGGCGCTGTGCGCGCGTGCGCTCTCTCCTCGCGTCGCGGCATCGAAAGTTTAAAGCGACTTAGTTATGGAGGGACGCTGGGCGAGGAAAACGCCAAAGTTTTCCTCCTTTTTCCTCTTCTCTCTCTCAGCGGCACTGCTACCGAAGTTTTCCCCCCGCCCGCCGCTCGTTCGCTCGCGGGCCTTTATTGATAAAGTGATTTTTTTTCGGCACACGGGGCGGGGGGAAAAGAGAAAGTTTTCGCGCAAGTTGATTAGGGGATGAGCGACTTAAGGAGCCCCGTTATTTTTCTACCCCTCGTGAGAGAGCGAGCAAATTTAGACATTCCAATCTATTTAATTCGAGTTCGGCGCATGCCGCCGCCTTATCTCGTCGCCCCCCGAACATCGACTCGAAACTCAACCTGTCTAGACGTACGTTAGTCTATATTTTATCGAGATTCTTCCAAGTACTTTTTTCGTACTCCACACCAATTGATTTCTCGCAGCTGAACCATCTATTCTCTCAAACTTACCCATAAATATAAATTAATCTGCAGATTTTAAGAGAAATAAAATTTCCCCTAGAGAAATCGTTAACTCTTCTCCACCACTTGCTCCAGTGTACAGGTATAGTTCGCAAAAGTTAAGTTTTCACTCTGCAACGCGCAATTTAAAAAATTTCCCTCCGCACTATTTAGATAATTTCCTCCGCCGGCGGCCGCAGCGAGAAAATGCATCAGACCGCCATTACCCAAACTTCGGGAGTCGGCGGGAAAAAAAACTTTGGCGAGAAAATAAAGCTAAAACGAAGACTCTGCGCGCCTCGAGTCCCTGAGAAATGAAATTCCCCAAAAGCCTATGCGGCCCTTTTTTACGCTCGCGCGTGTACATCGCGAGTAGTATGCAGAAATTCTCCTTTCGGCGCCCGGGGCGGGCCGAGAGCCAAAAGCTCAAACGACGCCCCGCGGCATTGTTACGGTGCGCGCGAGCGGGCGCCCCCCGTGTGGCCGGAAGCATTTTCGCCTCTTTAAAGGCGAATAAACACGCGCTGGGAGGGAAGAATTTTTGCTGCTAGACGCGTTTCAAAGGATTAAAGGGATGCGGGGATATGCTTGATGGAGAGTCGAGTTATAGGGGTCTGTGATGTGTATAGAGTGCAGTGTACGTACAAAGTTTTATTATTATTATAAGTATATCTTAAATACTTATTGTTTTGTCTCTGTTGAAACAATTCTTGTGCAAGGGGCTGCTCTATATATTTATAAGAAGCTTATGTATTCGTGCGCACGAAATCTCAAAATAGCGAAATTCCATTATACGTGTCCTGGCGAAGCTGCAGCTTAAAATAAGCAAACGAAAATGAGTGCATAGTAACGAAAAGTCTAATTTCGTTTCAAGGATAACAAACTCCGAGAAAGCGAAGGAGAGTAAAAAGTATAGAGCAGCTAACGAGTGCGCTCCCTCTCTCCCTCTAATAGGCAGAGGCGCATCCAGGGGAGAAGAAAGCTCGCTCGCAAGGAGAGGGACGCGAAAGTCAAGCAAGGAGAGCACACACATACACCCCACCGACGCATACGGAAGCCGCCGGCGCCAGGATGGCTGGCAGGGCGGAAGTAGTACTTTTACACAACGTCTCTCCTCGGCCTCTCCGCCCCCGATTTTTTCCTTCGACAAGCGCGCGCCTACGCCTTTCAAGACTATCTCGTCGTCTCGAGTTGCGTGCGTGCACGCGTACGCCCTCATGCAACCCCTTCGTTCGCTCCTGCGTGTGTGTGTATGTATGTAGCCACGTGCACCCTGTTAAGGTTGTTTCATAACGCACGCCAAGGCCGAGGGGCGATTTTGGGCCTTTGTTTTCGCTCAATGCTGTACAAATTGTCAATTATTGGCTGCGATCGCGGGGAAAGGGGTAGGTAGGTATACGTATACATACGACCGTCTGTACTCGTGTGTTATACGATTGGTTCGACGGATTGTTTTGAGAGTTTTGTTTGATGGTGTGTTCGAGCGGCAGACAGTGTGACTTGGGAATTTCATTTAGGAGAGCAATCGCTTGCTATATACACGCTACGTGAAAGTAAATTTTTTAAATAGATTGCGAAGTTTTAATAGTGTTACGGGGCGACCCCCCGTGTTCACTGGCTATAATTGCAGATGAATGCAAAGAGAAACTTTAATTAAAATGTATGCAAGATAAAACGCATTACTCGAGAATTAAAGTTCTTTCACCGTATCGATATTCGAAGGGATTATAAAATTAGGATGAACACGGTATTTGAATAAATGATTGATCATGTATTTTAATGATCGCGTATAGACCGAGCCGCTCGTAAATCCTTAAAACTAAAAGCCAAATATTGACGGTGAAAGATTCAACTATAGAAGAAAAAAAAGTTTCGAAATCCTATTTGATGTTCAGATATATCCAACGCGGTGTGAAGCGCGCGCGCGTGTCTTTAAGTACGCGCCATTACAGAGCCGAGAGAAACACACAGCGTCGCCTATGTATTTAAGTATGTTTGTTTTCGCGTCGCGGCATTACCGATTTTTCCACTCCTCGTCCCCGTCACGCACGCGCGCACACATACACACGTGGATCACGCGCACACATATACACGCGCCCCTTTTACCCGTCTCTCCTTCAGTCGCGCGCGCGGGAAATTGGATTTATGAAAACAAACGAAAGTCGATCGGAAGTGACGGGGTGGAAGAGTCGAGTCGAGGGGTGAGCGAGATATGGAAGACGAGAGCGAGAGAGAGAAAAGGAGTCGGACGGACGAGACGTCATCCCCCCGTAGAAAATCGAGGGATTATTGCACTTTTCGTGAGTTTTTCGCCTCCTTCGCGCTTCTCTCTCCTCCCCCCAGCTTTATATATCCTTCTCGCCCAGTTATCGCGGAAACTCTAACCGGTGTCCCCGACGTTCCATCCTCTATCGGCGGCGGATTGATGGATGTCAAGTGCGCGAGCGCAGGAAGCACTTTGCGCTCCAACGTACGTACTGGACGTGCGCGAATGCGATCGCGAGATCGCTCGTCGACGTCGTCCCGCTGCTCCTTTTCTCTCCCTCGACTTCCTGCCGCTCTCGTGCAGCACTTCGAAAGCGAGAGAGAGAGAGAGAGAAGCGCGAAGTTGAACGAGATTTCCGATATTGAGAACGACGTGGAAAAGATCCGAGATTTCGAGAGAGTCAAACTTTTCGCGGCGCCAATCGCTAATAGGCAAGGCATCTCTGGCGGCGGGAAACTGACGGCCGCTGAAGAAGAAGAAGAAGTAGTAGTGGAAGAAGAAGAGAAGGGGGAAGTGGGTATATCTTTGGGAGCGCTAAAAAGCGTCGATGCGAAAGTCGCTAACTAGCCGGAGAATTATGCGCGGGATGAGCGCGCGCGGTTCTCACTCTCTTTCTCGAGTATATAACCGCGCGCAGTTGCTAACTGGCGAATGACGCAACGTAATGAGGTTGGGAAAGGATGCGGCCTGGCGAAAGAGTAATGACGCCGATGATAAACATTACGAGCGCGAGACGACCAAGAAAGAGCTAAGAGACGCGGTTTATCGTGTAGTTGCGGCGCTCGATTTTCGTCTTTTTGAAAATAGGCGCGAGAGCGCGGAGTAACTAGACGGTTAATTGGAATGACAAATAGACGCAGAGCGAGGGAAATTGGATGAGGCATGGGCGTTAGATGAGTCATTGGAATACTCCGAATTACCATAAATTCTAACTCTCTCTCTCTCTCTCGCGGAGAGCAAGAGTAAACTCGCGAGTGAATTATAAACACGTCGAGAGCTAGCGGCGACGGCGGTGGAAATAGTAACGTTTAAGAGCTTTTCAGCGAGCATTCCAGTCTCGGTCCGCGGGAAACTTCTGATCAATGCTATACATACAGAAACTCTTCGCGCATAAATTCTTATATTCGCGCTCTAGCCCGGACGTATCTTATATGGCAAACTTCGTTATATTAAATAATCAGTGAAAACGCGAAAGAAGGAGGCGTGTACACTCTACTCGCCACCAATTAATTATCGTGGAATGTGAAATCAATGAAAAAACAATCGAAGCCAATTACACGCCACTCGCTTTATCTCTCTCGCTCTCGTAAACACCCCCGACCAAATTAAATTCACTCGTGCCGCCCGTAAAGCGTACTCGTATATACACAGACGTGCGCGCACGTATACAACAAGCCCGGCGTGTATATATGTATGAACAGGGATCGATAGAGAGCCGTCGCTCAAAACCCATCGGTTAATAATTAAAGTCGACGGGAATTCCACTTAAAGCGATACGGGGGAGCGATGCGATAGCCGCGGCGGCCATCGAATCGAAGTCCTCCTTTATTTCCGAGAGAGAACGCCGGCAACTCGTACCTCGCGGAGCTCGTCGCGGCCCATTAAGCTCACCTCCTCCCCCGCGCGCGTTTCGTTTCGCTATCGGTCTATCTCACGCGCGCGCGCGCACACACACATATATACACATGCGAGCCTCGTTTTCCAATTACGCGGCCGGCCCATTAAGGGCGCGGGCGGCTGGAATTATCGTTTCATTCGGGGGGCTGCTATATACGCGCACGCGCCGTTGCCGCTGCCGCGCATCGCCGTATTAACATAACGACATTGCAGCGATTAACAGGTTGTTTCGGACCTGTTGTTGTCGCGGAGAGCGCTGTGTCCGGGAGAACTTCTTGTTTCGCGCAAAGTGTCGCGGTAACGGTGGTTTGGGGATAATTGCGTTTTTAGCGCTGTAGTGTGAGTTTTCGCGAATAAAGTTCTTTTGGTGAATTTCTAGCAAAAGGGATGAATATAAATGGGTTATGCTAAAAGCCAGTGCACAATTATAAAATGTATAAAAATATATATACCTTTTTATATTTGCTTGCGTCGTCACGTAAAAATAGCGTAGAATATCGGTCGAATGTAGGTTATCTAAATTACGGCGGCTTACCAACTTTCCGTCATTAAAAATTTCTAGATCTAAATTATGTCGCGCTTGCGTTTATTTTAAAAACAGCTATACTCGCCTGCATTACGCGAAATTTTTATTTTAATTGCACCGCGCGCTTATAATTTACTGCATTCAAAAATAGAGTATGAATATTGCAGGATTTAATAACCCTTGTAGCCACACACATATTTCGTATATCAAAATGATATATACTCGTTTATTACGCGTGTCACACGGCAGCTCATTTTATTTTTAAAATTCACAACGTATATATATGACGCGAGCTCGATTACATTTAAAAATAGCTCAAATATGCAGCCGCGAGAAATATCCGTAATTAATCCTGGACTGCATAATTATAATCGCGCGGCGGCCGGTACAAGAAAAACGTAAGGCCGATAAGAGGCCCCGCGCGCGTCTATAATTAAACGCAAACAAAATGTACATTCATTTTATATATATACACCTTAAGGAACAAATGCTTAATAGGTGTTGCGTTATCTTGTAATGGCTGTTCTGCACACTCGTTATTTATTAACTGCTAGATGGGTGAGCGCGATGTGCGTGCAGTGTTTTCGAATTTAAATGAAAATTACGGGGTTTCGCGCGCGCGCGCGCAATTTTCGGCGAGGGAGAGTAGCCGTCGTGTGCCGGGAGAGGATATGAATCAGTGATCGTTACGGAAATTTCGACGTCTACGCCAGGCGTTGTACGAAAATTCGCGAGCTGCTGCCCGCCCGGACACTTCTAATTATTTTCGGATAGCGCGATGGGGATATCGCGTGACTCTCGCTGTTTTTTCAGGAGGGTTAATCGGCAATGTGTTTTTCGGCGAGGCGAGTGTAGTTTTTTATACTCCTTACTGGGCAAGGGCCGGCTATCTAACTTTAGACTGGGATCTCTTTAATTAAATTACATACTGTGTTCCTATGACGCATTGTTAAATGTGAACCAAGTTCTTTTTTTAAAGAATAGTGTGGATTCTTACCTCGCGTGTTATATACTCAAATTTATAATTAATCGGCGTGCGGGTTAATTACAAAAAACATCTACCATAATTGACTGGAATTTAATTTTTTAGCACTCTCAAATCGTCACCATAATTGGGATAAATTCAAAGAATCCCAATGTACGAAACTTTCACGAGAATTTCTCAAAATTAATCAATTAAGTCAGAGGTCGCCTCGCGATGCGCGGCACGCGCGTATACCTCGCCGCGAAAGTCCCCCATAGTGGCACATACACATCACACGTGCGAGAAAATCGTTCCCGACATCTCTTGGCCGCCACAATAAAAGATGCAAAAAAAATTAGAAGGAGAGGGAAGAACCGAGACAAGGTAGAAGTCGCGCAAGAGATCAAAGAGATTAATTGACATTGAGGAAGATTCCGTTGGAGCGGAGGAATCCTCGCGGGACGCGAAAGAGCGCGCGCGCGCAGCTCACTTGCGAATTTATGGGCCGAGGCAAATTTCTCCTGCCACATGAAAAGAGCGCGCGCGCGAGAGAGAGATGGGGCAAAACGTCGACGACCAAGACGAGAGAGCGCGGCAGCAAGTGGATCGAATTTATAGGGTCGCGCTGATGATAATGTGTTTTGTTTCCAAGGAGAGATGATGTACATATGCCGCGGAGCGAGAGGCTTATATCGCCCTCGTAAATACGGCCCTTGTTTGCTCAGCGTGAGCAGGAGATGTATATATGAATTGTGAGGTATATTTATGAAGAGGTTATTTTAATTTGCGGTGTGGGAACGTCTTCATGGTTGTAACTGTAATAGTCACTGTAATTATACTGTCACTTCAGAAAGTGGAAAATAACTTATGCAGAAGAACAATAGTTATCATTTACATCTAGTGTATAACACTATTTATTCATTTTTGTCAAACGTCCTTAGACCTTCAGCTTTTTTACAGCGAGTGTTCAGCTTGACTTACGAGTTAGCACTTTTTCACACAACTGTTTTGACAACCCGTGCCACTACTCTCTACACCCGAAAAACGCGCACTCACCAAGCCCCATAAAAAAAAGGAGCAGCACAGCTCGCCCGCTGCCGAAAAAAGTCTCCAGCGAGGCCTATAGCAGCAGGCTGCCATAATCGCGCTCTAATTAATTCTAATGGAAGTGTGCCCCGCGTATACGTCGCTTATATAGCTCTGCGTTCTCTCTCCGGAAGCGCTGACGCATCGCGCACTCCGTCTCTGTCTCTCTTTCAGCGTGATGTCTGTCTCGCACGGC
Source organism: Torymus auratus (assembly GCA_900474315.1). NCBI lineage: Eukaryota > Metazoa > Arthropoda > Insecta > Hymenoptera > Torymidae > Torymus > Torymus auratus. Next base: position 49,422 of record UXGD01000093.1, read on the forward strand.
GCGCGAGGAACAGCCGATTACGCGGACGGCCATTTCGCGGGGATGCGCGCACTGTGTGTATAGCTCTCGCGTGTGCGCGCATATGTCACGCGGTGGCTCGATTTGCCAGGAAATGGATAAATAGCGGCTATTACTTTGTCGGCGGAAAAATGTTTTCATGTGCACCGTAGCTGTTTTATGGTTTGTTTTTTTAGATGGGGAATATGCCGCGGAGAGTCATTTTTTTCTTCTCCACTTTTATTGCACGAAATTTTGTTTGACGCGCGTGTTTTTTGGCTGGAAAAAGGAAATGGAGTAGTTGTGTGTTTAAATATGTACTAAAATTTATCTCTCGGAAAGTTATATTTTTCATCCAGAAAATAAAAACTTTAAATTCGCTCGAAATATAACATTTTTCATTAAATTCGGCGTAATTCATCTTAGCCCATGCGAAATATAAATTTGCTTCTCCACGAAAAAAGGCATTTTAAACTTGCAGCCATAAACAATCTAATCTCTCCGCTCGATACTTTCCCAAATAAATTGGCTCGAATTCTCTATGGTCCAGCCCCACAGCGGCTCTCGTTTCCCTCATAACACCGCCGCCACCGCGTGCGCGCGGGCTATGCATTTTCCGAGCGAAAATACACGCGATGGTAGTAGTAGGCGAGGCGCGAACAACGAGTCGAATCCGCTGCGCTGAGCGCGAAATCGGTGCCGCCGCCGCCGCCGCCCTCCTGCACCTCGTCGCGGTCGCATTTGTACGGAGAGGCTTCGAAAGCGCAGCCGGGCGTGCGTGTGTGCATCTGGGCGCGCGACACCGCAATCCGGTCGGGGCTACAGCATGTTTATGTATCGCCGGCAACATTAACATCGCTATTTATGCAGGGCTCTAACTGTTTCGGTTTCTCGCTATACCGCCCCACCCACAGAGCGCGGCATGCGCACGCCCTTGTAGTCGTAGTGTGTATACAGTAGTGAGAGTTGCTGTACATATATATGTGTGTATAACAGTGGATTGGTTCGATGGATTTTTGGGGATGGGTGGTGTGTTTTCGAGGTCGATGCTGTTGTGCTGGATTTTCTGTGTTGGAGGGTTGATTGGAATTGTCGCGGGCGGGTTGTTGAAAAATTGCAATGGGGAGTATGGCTATGGTGATTAAATTACTCGAAGCGCGATTGACCGTTTTAAAGGAGAGTTAATTACTCGCGATTTTCCTTGATAATTAATGTTTTTTCAAATTTCTGTATATTTTAGTTTAATTGAAATACATTAGTGCTGTTGTTTTGCAGAATGGTGTTTCTCACTTGTGAATCTAAGACTGAATTCACTGAAGGACAATTTAAACGATGATGTCATATGCTACGGGTCATTAGAAAGAAGCAAAAAACGAGAATTCCAAGGTTTTTACGCTTTCATTATGATTGATGAGTAGAATGGCACTAAAATCTCTTTTCTCTTATGTCTAGACGTTCTATTCATACATAATTGTACATCTGATAATTCTTTATTCATTTTTTATTAGAAATTCTTTAAATGTCTTTCAATGATTTTCGAAAATACGAATAGTACCACTTAAAGTGATTAAACCGTGGAAATATTTCATCCAGCGATATATCCAGTACGTGACAAATAGGGCCACGAAACTTATGACCTATCTGGCAGCCCCCTTTCTCTTCCTCGCCCCCATAGGAAATTCTACAATTCCAACATTACGCTGCACTTCCGGCCTCGCGACCAAGGTCTCTCTCTCTAGCGGTACAGTTTCTCCTGCATCAGCATACTCGCACACACACACACGTTCGCTGGCGCTGCTCTGCTTCATCCCCGACACGACCGCGAATTCGCCGGCTGCACAACTTCTCTCTCTCTCTCCCTCGCTCTCTCTTCGTTCCGCTACACCGCGGCGGACACCGAAGCCCCGCTGTGTTCTCCGCGCGCGCAGCTCTGCGGCTCTTGGAATTCGCGCGAGCGCCTTTTTGCGGTTTCGCTGTACGCGCCGCCGGCGGTTTCGCAATGAGCGTATTTAGGCGGGAATTAGACGACTTGATACTCAAGGCGATAAATGACGCGCCCTTGTGGAGGTTGTGTGAGAAAGGGAGATAGGGAGATAGAGATATATGTAGAGAGAAAGGTTTGCGGGTAGCTGTGTGCAAGGTGATTTTTTTAGATAAAGTCTTGGAAGCGGTAAATTTGCCTGGTTTTAGGTTACCGTGGTTGGATCAGGTTTTTGAAAAACAAAAGCTTTTCAGGTACTTATTTATTTTTGAACTTTTTTAACTTGAAAATGCCGCGAAATGGAAATAATACGCTTCATTTAAATCTCGGATAGGACTTTGTAATCATCTTTTTCCAGCAGTCTATCATGCCGCATTTACATAAATGTATATATAGAGGACTGAGAAGTTTTCTCCTCAATTGCGTGATTCAAACTTTTTGCCCGCATTTCCAGCGTGCAATCAACATAAATAATGTCAAACTTGTTTAAACTTTTTGGCCTTCGGATACTTTTTTAAGCAATATTTTATTGAGCCAGATCGAAATCATTAAATACCTAAACGAATTTTCGTGGAGATAATAGTGTATAAATGGAACAATTTACTAAAAATTTAACTTTCGTCGAAGAAAAAAAGGTTCCCTCGTCTCCCTAACCTATTATAGTAATTAACGCGCATCTGCTTTATTATTATTAGAAATCCCTCGAAAAAGAACTGTGTCATCCCAGCACACCATGAGCGCGAAAAATCGCACACGAGACAACCGGTGGCGGGTCTCTTGGCGCTGTGTGACGCGAGCATGCAGGAGCTGTTGACAGAGCCTCTGCACTCTCCTCTCTCTCTCACTCCGGCGCTCAAGGCACTTGTCTCCTGCCGCCACGCGGAACCATAGAATATTCCGGGGCGCGATTATCTCGTTGAGTAACGCCGACGAGAGAAGGATTTACTCTCTCGCCGCGATGAGCGACAAGCGATGGAGAGAGCGCCTGTGCAGTTCGAAATGGGCTCACAAAGGCACGGCGACGACGACGACGACGCCGGTGGCACGTGACGCGGCGGCTGCAAGCGCGCTTGTGTGTGACGCGAGAAAAACGATGACTCGCGAGCGCATGCACAGAGTATATATGTATGTATATATGGGCTGTGTGCGAAGGACGATGAGATGTGGAGGGTGTACGAGGGGGTATTCAAAGGAGAGCGGTGTAGTGGTAGAGTGGATTTTTCGATGATTAAATTTCAATTTTTTATGGTACCACGGTTCGTTGCGCAGGTGTAATTGAGAGGTGGATTATTTGTTAAACTTGTAATTAATTGTTGATGCATAGATTTTTGTATTAAAATACGATGAGCTTTTTACTATTCTTAAAATTTGTATACCTAATTCACTTATATTTTAATAATTTTTTTCGATAATGTACTATTATTCTGTTATTATAATAGTTAAGTAACATCTATAGTATAATAATTTCTATATCCCCCGCAAATTCCATACAACAAATGAATTTGAAAATACCTTAAGAGGCTTTTATATAAAAGCTCTCGGCGGTAGTGATGGATTATATCGAAAATTTTTTCCATTCAAACTTATCTGGGTCAATAACTCGAGCATTCACGCTCTCTCTCTCCCACTCGCTCCCTCTCGTCGTGCATCTGTTTTTGACGAACAAATCCGCATTTTAGCTCTAAGCTCTCTCGCGGCCGAGAGCCGCCGCCGCATTGTCGCGCGTTATTGGAGTTCCACTCGAGCGCGGCCGCGTCGCAGAATAGTGGAGGCATAGTAGAGAGATCGGCTCTACCAGAGTGAGAGACAATATATATATGATGGGTGGTATATGTATGAAAAAAAACGCCGCGGTCAACGACTTTTGCACGGATTAGACGAGAACGGGGCCGCTTTGAACGTCCGAATTAATTCAACGCGCGCTCTTTTAAAACCGTAGTCCCGAGCAATTCAGGATATGTCGCGTGTGTGCGCGCGCGGAGGAGGATTTCGTGGAAACTCGGCCGGCTGACCTAGTTGATGGTATGTTTATTGCGCCTAATGATACGAGCGGCTTTTTGTGCGAGCTGCGTTCCCCCTTTTTTGCAATTTTAATTCGCGCAAATGAAAGCGACACGTCATTTTATTTTTAGTTTAGTATATGTGTGTATAAAGTGCGCCGATTAAGGGAGTTAAAGAGGTGACTTTGCGATGGGGCTCTGCAAGCCTGCGCCGCGTGCATGCGTTTAAACGGCTGCTTTTGGAAACGATTTCGAAACTGCGCGCGAAGTAAGGAAGTTTGAAATACCCAAGTTTTATTGAATCCCCGTAAATTATACGTCTTTTAAAGACGTTTATTATGCAGTTAAGTGATTTCTTGCGTTCTCTCTGTAAAATAGTAGGTAAATAATTGTGCTCCTCTCCTCGGACACAATTTATTCCGCGCTCTTTGCCAGACTTTCAGCAGAGCGGCAATTTCGCTAAACTGGCCAAATTAAAATCAGTCGCTCTACGCGAGAGAGAGAGGGAGAGTTGAGGCGACTTTGTCGGCTCTCTTGCCGGTAATTTAGCCTACTTAAGGCGATTCTACTATACTTCGCTGCCTTCCTCTCTCTCTCTCTCTTTCTCATTCTCCTTTCTTCTGCCAACAAAGAAAATCACTCAAATCCACCGGGCGGCTTAAAATCCCCGGGCATTCATAATTCTCGCAAAGTCGTTACTCTTTCGAAGCGCGCGAGCCGCTCGACGAACAAAAAAGGGACAAGCGAGAGAAAAAGAGCAACGCCGCGGCGCGCACGTAACACATAACGTCATAAAATATGCTGGGAAACGAGGAGAAACACCGCCGGAGATTTATAGAGCGCGGTGGCGGCAACTCGCAAACACCCCCATGCTCGCCCTCCATAGTCGGCCGCGGGTTACGATATCGCCCTTACACGCGCCTCTTTGGTCGTCTTTTTTCTATTTCGCTGCTCGCCGTCGACGCTGTTGACATGCTCGTGATTGCGATTATTAAGGGCGATTTTTAAACAGTAAAACACTCCGACTCGTGCTATATCAAGTTAAACTATATAGAAAGTTAAATAAAATAAAAATCCCCGTTTATTCTCGGCGAGAGAGATGAGAAAATCAATACTCGTTCCGCGCGAAACTAGTCCTGGAAAATAATACTTTGAAAGAAACTTCCTTCCACTTTTCCACTACTCCTCTCCAACATTTCCCGACTTTCCATCTGGCGCGCGCCTCCTCCCATCCTTAAAACCGCAGTTTGCCGCGCGGCAACAAGACGCTCTTAGTCCCCTCGGAGGGAGAGAGGATACTTTGCAAGTCTTCCGGCGCGCCCCCTATTTACCTGCCGCTTTTTCGGCGAGCGCGAGCGCGCGGAATCAATGGGCCGGAAGGAAGCCGCCGCCAGGGTGAGGCGAGAAAGCGAGCTCAGTTTTAACGCCGAGACGGCGGCGGCGGCGTCTTAGCGTATAACGACTCCGCCGCCAAGGGATATATAGCACGAGAGGGAGCGGAGCGCGTGTTTTCGGCTCTTTTTCACCGGGGCCGCGCGATTATCCCTCATGAGTGGAGCGAAAAGTTATGGTTGTTTGCCCTGGCGTGACTCACGGCAATTAAATGGAGCCCCTGCACCTCGCTCAGCTATATACCACGGGAAATTTACATGGGGTTTTCTCGGTGATAACGTAAACTCGCTACCAGACTTTTGTGTGCGCAATGTATACACGTGTTTTTTGGTGTTTAAAATGTTTCAAAAATTGTCTATTATTTCGAGAGTAATCTCGAGCGATTTACATTGCGAGCCTCTACGTAATCGCGCATACAAAAAAAAGAAACCACACGCACGTATGTATACCATCATTTCTACAAATTGCAGAATTATTCACGCAACGGCTTCCTGTAATCAGCGGCAGCCGCCAGCTCGGCGCTAAACATTGTTAAACGGCACAACGAGCCACTGCCTATATAATCCTGTCTGGAATCCGCACACACACGCCATGCTCGGGAAAAAACCCAGACAACATAGCAGCGAGCTGCTGCACGAGCCTCAGGCTTAGAGTCGCGTCTCTCTCTCTCTCGCGTGCGTACATACATCATCGCGTGCGCGCAGCAACACACAGCATCCGATTAAGAAGAAGGGGAGCAGCAGCAGCAGCTAGCCGACGCGAATCGATCATCGGCGTCGTCTCCTTAGCGCGCGAGAGCTAGAGAGATGAGAGAGGCGTCCGTTTAAGTCGCAAATCGCCCGTGACGTTGGCTCCTTCCGAGAAGGACAGCTTGCACGCGCGAAAAAAGCTGCGGTACATTTTTTATCAAGCCCCGGGATTGTCTGCGCGTGTATTTATCAGGCACGGTGGATCTCTAGACGGTTAGGAAGACGGAGCAGCTGAAAAAAATACAAAATAAGAGACTCGGGTGTGTTGCTAATGGCGCTAACTGATTCAAGGTTAGCGGGATCCGATTCGGGTTCTGGATAATCAGCGCGAATCGCGCGTATCGCTTTGATTTTTGTCACGCTAGATTTGCATAAGTAGAGCGGAGTGTGCTGAAGAGCCGTTGCGAGCATAATAATATATAAGCGAAGAGGGAGCAAAGAGATATGTGGAGCAAACATGTTGCACAGTTTGAATTATTAGCGCGCGCGTTCAAAAATGCTCTGCACGGGATTATTAAGAATGCACGTCGATCGCGCGCGACACGTGTAATAAACGATAACAAGCAACAATTTGTATGTATAGGTACAGTTAGCCGATTATAAATGCTAATAATACAGCGCGGCGATATATCCTAAACTTGAGGAAGATCGGTTTATCACGCGGAAGTTTTTCGAACGATATAGTATATGTATTTTCATGTTAATAATCTCATTAAGTGAAGCATAATGATAGAGTTTCTGGCTGGCGACTAATCTCTGTCGGCTCGGCATTAAATTCACTCTGTTTGGATATATTCACACTCGGCGCGTGTATCAGAAAAATGTAATAATGATAACGGCTATCAAGCTTTCTAACACTACATGTAACATGCATTAGCTACCAGGCTTGCTCCGATAATGACTCGCTTTAATCAAAGTCAACGCAAATATAAATCTTTCAGTAGCTTGAAAATTATAAATAAGGGCCGTATAGAGGCTCGCCGCGTTTCCCATTTTAGCAATCGTATTACAGTCAAACACCATCAATCAGTTACGTTATAAACGTATACCTATTAATAATTCATATTGTTAACGTAAAACTCTATATTTTTGTTTATTCAACGAAATGACACAATTCTTTTTAATATTATTATCATATTTATATGAGATTAAATAGATTATCTTCTCGTATACATATATCTATAAAAAAGCATTACTCACGCGCTTCCTATCACAGTATGAAATCATGGATTCCACCCTCGTGAAATTCTATAAAGCTATCATCTAGGCCATAAATTACATCCAAATATAACCGAATCTCAAGTTTTTGCATAAAAACCACGCAAAACACACACAGACACACATAATCAAAGGCTCGTCCACGACTATAATTCCGCGTAGATCCAGTTCCCAAAACTCCACGTCGATTCGCTGGCGCACCCGCTAGGCTCCAACGGGTCCGCGCAACCTTCGTCTTTTCTCGCACGCAACCGCCGCAAAAAGGCCATTTAGGCGCACGCAGATATGAATCACCGTGTATAAACGTACGTGCGCACGCGCGCTTTTATTCGGCGCCATACCCTCTCATTTCGCTCTTGTTTCCAGCTGTAATTGGGTGTCGGCTGTGTGACAGGTAAACGAGCCCCGCGTGTGTCGGCTTAGAAGAAACACCAAGAAGCGCGAGAGAAAGTCGGATGATCCGCGCAAAAACGGGCCACGACTACTTATTATACGGATCATCCCAAAGGAGGCGCGTCCTTCACGCCTCGACGTGGCGGCGATATATTGTGTATGTGTGCAAGTGTGTGTATATATAATGAGAGGTTGATATACTCACATAAGTCTATGGCGCTGGCGAAGTGGACGAACACGCTGCAGAGGAGGAGTAGCCTCGTGGTCTGCAGGTAGTAGTCCATGATGGCGTTGCTGCTACTGCTGCTGGTTCTACGGTAGCCGGTAATCATCGAACTCTCATAACCGCCTCTGCAAAAGGAAAGAAGGAGCGCGTTAGTTGGCCTCTTTTATGATACTGGTCGTTGGTGGTTGATTTTTTGGGGAGATCTTTTTGTGATGGATATAGACGCGGAGAGCTGATCTCCCTATACACGCCGTGCACTTGAGGAATTAAATCGAATGAGATTTAAATTGGTGGGTTGAAATTGATGTACCACTTTCTAGTTCCTGTTTTTTTACTCCAAAGTACAAACTATAGCTTGCCTAATGACATTCTGCATTACTTAATGGTTCGACTTTTTTATATTCAGATTGATATAAAACTGCTCACATTTTTAAAAAGATTTTCGACAAAGTTTCAAATATCGTCAGAGCTAATCAAACACGGCAGGCATAAAAACTTTTTCCCCATCATTCATAAATCCAGGCGGGCGCAGTATCAAAAAGTTCCAAACATTCCACTTCGCCTCTCCCCCTTTCCCGATAATTTTCGAGCCAGGCATAGTTCCACATAAAAGCCCGACATAGCGAAAAGCACACACGAAGAAAACAAAACGCGCGGACGGAAAGAAAAACGAGCGCCAGAGAAGTCGTCGTTGGGGAGGGGCGGGAAAAGAGGATTTTTGCTCCGGCCATTTCGGGGGAGCTTACTCTGCGCACACACATACACATACGTAGAGTGAAATGGCGCAGGCGAGGCACTGATAGATGCGCATGGAGCCAGCCTCCGCTTTCTATCTGTCTTTCTTGCGCGTGAGTGTACTCTTTTCGCCCCGCGCGCAGCCCGAATGGACCCCGTGCCGTGCACAAAGGGCCACATTCACGGCTACGGCGCGCAACCATTACGCGTCATTATCGAGATTAAGATCAGCCGTTCGCCGGCTCGAGGGTACATGTATGTATGTGTGTGTGCAGCGTATATCGGCCGTATAAGCGTATTCGGGCTCTCTCTCTCCCTCTCGTTCTGGGTAAAGAGTTCCTACGATTCGGCGCGTATATTAGGGGGGTACAGACGGCCACGGAAGTGAAAGAAAGACAAACGACGGCTGTTCACTGATGTGAATTTCATTGTACGAGGTTCACGCTTAGGAAGATGTTTGTGTTCTAATTTTCGATGTTTTATTGATTTCGCTATTTTATTTAGAATATTATGAAATTAATTACATTACAAATAAAAGTTAATTATTAAAATTTTGAAACTATATCATCTCAAAACCAGCAAATTCGACTTGCTAAAAAAATCTTAACAATATATACGAATGAAAGTTCACTATATAAGACATTGTTTTTAATCAGCATTTTGGCTTCGATTGTACAGACGCAAACACATGACCATAAACCGAATAAGAACCTCGCTTCCTCCAAGATCGGACGGCTTGATGTTCGTTTCGGAGAAGAAAATAACCCCGCCACCAGCAGCAGCCAAAAAACAAAGAAAAAGAAAAAAGACCCACTATATACTCGTCCCTTTTTTCCGTCCCGCATAAAGAAAAGTTCGCGAGAGGGAAAACGAGGAGAAAGGAAGCGTAAGGGAGGATCAGCAGTGCGCAGCAGCAGTTGTCGCAATTTTTGGCTAATTAACGGGGCCGGGAAAGAAGCGACTCTCTCAGTTTGACTACCGAAAGATGCAACGCGCGCGCGGAGGCGATGCTTATCCGCTGAGTCGGTGGGAACGCCACGCTGACTCGACGTCGGAGGGGAATATATAGGTACGCGCCTCTCGTTATTTTGCGCGGGAGTTCCGTGCCGCTACCGTCCTTCTCGATTATGCAGTTTTTCAAGGTACGTGAGTATGAATACATTTCTCGCTCCCATATATATTTTTCGCGGAATAATGCGAAATTGCATGAGAAAATATTGTGCGCTGCTGCTTTTTACAGTTTATATGCGTGTTGCTATGTTGTGACCCAGTAAAGCCGTAAATAATTATTTGCAATACGTACTTTTATAAAATTAACTTTGAAATAAATGTTTTTGTGACGTTGTTAACCTATTCAAGATAACTTTGTCCCAATACTACAGACAATAAACGTATGACTCCCGTTGTTCAAGTAAACTTTTGTCTGACCTGACTTGAACTCTATCTACTTATTCCATTTTCAAGCCTGTTTATTTTAAAAAACCGCATATAGTGTACCTCTCGTTAACTCACACTCCCTAGTTATAAGATCATTTGCGTCTAACAAAAGTATCTATTATTAGCCCAGAAAATCACCACGGAACCTATTATAAGATCGAAAACACAGCCTAGACTAGCTCCTATTTTTGCTTCTTCTCGGGCACATACGCCCCTCTCTATCTCTCTGCACCTTATGCTCTCACTCTCGAAAAAGCTCCTCGGGCCCGCGCTTGCATTGTGCGCCCAGTAGTATAGCGGCTCGCCCTGTCGTCGCCGCCGTAAAGCGATCCTCGCCGTACGCAAATTTCTCCGAATGCCCAAAGTCTCGCACTTTCCCCCCGTGCACACGTATACAATACTTACACACACGCGCGAGATAAGGAGAAAATAAGAGAGAGAGACCGTGTAGCGCAGTGAGCGAGAGAGAGAGAGAGAGAAAGCCGTTATTTCGAATACGCGCTCCCGAGCTTCCCTTTTTTATTTTTCGGACGCATGCGCGCTCTTTTAACGGAGATAAAAGCACTCGCTTGTTAGCGACTTTACGGCGGGGCCCTGATTTACGCGCGTTGCAAGCGAACGAGCGAAAGAGAGAAAGAGAGAGAGAGAGAGTCGGTGTGGTTAATCGCAAACGTTTGTATATGCGTAATTAATGGCGCCATATATTAGTTGGCGTAAAAAGTGTATCGCTTTATTTTCACCTCGCGCATCGGGAGTTTTTGCGGTGAAAAATGTGTGTTACGAGTCCACGAGTATGCAGATGTTTGCGCGGCAGGGAAACGAACGATGACAAATTATTATCAATTATTTTTCATGAGACTATCCGTAGCCATTAATTACGTTCGTCAAGAAATTTATGGATTGACTTTATAGAGGAGCTATTAGAGTTACTCTGTTTTAATTTATCAATCCATATCATCGATGTTGTATAATATATCGAATCAAAGTTTGAGATTAAACGTTGAAATCGTAAAAAATATATCAAATAAATGATCAAACGGATTATGGTATTATATAATCTTCTTCAATTTATAAATTTTAACATTTATATCAAATTATTTTAATTATTCTTAATTCGAGTAATAGCTGTGCATTTTAAAATGGAAAAATATCATGGAATACTAAATAAATCAATCCGATTTACAAAATTTTGTCCCGAAAATAACGAAAATCTTGCAAAACAATCCCATACATCTTCTACGCCCCAGCGCATCGGTAAAGGCAAGGAGACGGAGTAGGAGGAGACCCTCAAAACACAAATCCGTCACGCTACTCTAACCCTTTATATATACCCGTGCAAAAGTAGAACTCGCTAATTAATCAGCTCGCGTTTTCTGCAAGCCCCGATATCAGATTCCCCGAGCTGGAAACTGTCCTCTCTCGTCGGGCGTAAAGTCGGGCGCACACCGAGTTTCCGCCTCGTTAGACGACGACTACGACGACGACGGTGGCGAAAATTCACGTCTGAGGGAAGATATGCTCGTTGTCGCGCGCGAAAGAGGATAGGAGTCCCGCAGTCTGCTCGGCGTTTTTCGCGGAGTGGCTTTTAAAGCGGCGAGGATTTGCGCGGGGATCGACTTGACGTGCGAGCTCTGTTTTTTCTTTCTGTGTGCAGACGCGGTCGTTCCGGAGAAAGTCATTTCGCCTTTTTCCCCCAAGAACATTGAATTCAGAAATATGTCTTTGCTCATTTTTTTAGGAGAACCGTTACGCGAGATTTATTAGAAATGTCGGTGGTAATTGAAATTTCGCGAACGACTTATTAGAAGAGATTTATTAGCAAAATGTTGATGGTAATTGAAATTTCGCAAACGACTTGAAATTATTCATTCGAAATTAATTATATTTCGTTATGTACACACGTTATACGTATATGTAAGATTTTCACTTGGTTATGTACTTGTGATACTTGTAAGTGCACAATAATTGGTAATTAGAGAAAGTCTAATTTATAGCGGTCTGCCTCAATAAGCATAAGTATTCCCTGTAGAAATTAGATCGCATGCAGATTTTACACGACCCGCCGCACACACGCGATCATCGATACGTGGTGTTAATAGTAATTTAATTAACCGCTTGCATGCGCCTTTATTCGGTGCAAAAAAGCAAAAATACACTCCACCAGCGGAAACCAGTATGCTTACCCAAACTTTCCATTATACGACTCTTTCTACAACAAGAAAAAAACATCTTCCCCCTATCAAAAAATCATTTTTACCCACCAAACGTGTGCGATCCACCTCGAGATAACGAATCAGCAGGCATGCATGTAAGCAATCCGAAAAACCCACACGAAAACGCGAACCTTGCATTACGTTCACTCTCTCGCGCCTTAATTAAAAGAAATCGGCCCGTCGCATCACTGTATTTTTTTCGCCTCGTGTGCATACCTTCGGGCGTCATTAAGGCGGCGGATGCGAATTTTTTAAGCAACCGCGTGACGGCGTCGACCGCTCGATTAACTCTCACACTCGCGACGGCCGTTAATAACCGTCCGGGGCGAGAACATTAGCAATCGCTCGCGATAATAAATACCTTGGTAATTATCGGCCGCTCGTGCGCGCGCAGGTGGCGTCGTAAATTTTACTTTGATGCTCGGGATGATCGTAAAGTTTTTTGTGAGCGCGCTACTCGCGCGCACGCGTGTAAGACAGAGGGAGAGAAAGTGGGTTTATGAGGAGCGTTGAAATGGAGAGAAGCAGCAAGATTTTTGGTTATCGATTAATTAAGATGTTTTTCGGGCATTTATTGAGTGCGATTTCAGATTATCGCTGTAAAAACTTTAACACTTCGTTACGAGGGGACCGGAATGTATCATGCGCTAGTGATGAAATATGATCCAATTTGAATTCGGTGTATATACGAGCTCTCGATTTACGGTCTTGTTAGTCTACATATATGCCTTTTATGCGAGTTAATTTGGTTATTATTTATTGTTCGTCGTTTGAAATTAATGCACAATTTTTCGATTAAAGTTACTCCGTGGTATACGGTCCTGACGAAAATTCTGTGCCAAAAGAAATAAATACAAGAAAGATATTATCACAAGAATTACAAACTTCTAAAAAATAGAGCAGTATAAACTAAAGCTATAACTGACAGGACATAAATCAATTTTCTGTCAGGTAAGCCAAAACTAAAGAAGCTTATCATGAATCAGTCAATGAGAAAGAATAATATCTATGAGACAGCCTTTATATACCTGCTCTAAAGCTAATTTGCTACTAGCTGATAGCATCTGACTTCCTCGCACAGACATATAAATAAGGCCTCGAAGCAAGAACGTATAGAATAACCTATTATTTCACTCCGCTAAAGTACAGTTAACAACAGCAAACAAAAATATTACAATTTTTCCTTACCCAAACTATTAATATAAAAACCATATACATAATTACAAAGTTCTCTCTGCACGTGCTTCTTAAAATTATACGTGCTTATCTTACCCTCCTGCAGCTACCAAAACACACTCACATCTTTGTACCCTCGCACTACTGTCACCGTCGCCCAGTCAAAAACCGCTCTCGGCTCGCTTATTTTCCCCGCGAGGATTCCTCTCTACGCTCGACGGCGCGCGAGGATCCTCTTTCTCTCCCCGTGCGTGCGCGGGCAGGATGATGCATCTTTTCGCGTGAGAAAAAGAAGAGGCGCTCACCGCCGACTAATTACCACGGGCTGGGCGAGAGAGTCGTGGGGACTACCGCCACGCAGATGCTTATCTACGCACACCCGCGAGGAGTATATAGTGCGCGCGCGCACACCGAGAAATCGCGCCGGGGTGAGGTGGGAAAAAAGAGGACTCGCGGAGGGAAAGAGAGATGGAACGCGCGTTCGTACAAATTAAAGTTACGGCTGCGGCTGTAGTGTGCATTCATTCCGGGGATTCTTAAAAGTGTACGGAGGCTTGGGATTCTTTAAATAGGATTCCGTTGTACGAGTGGAAATGAAATAATTTTCACCGAGAGCTTTTAATCAGCAAACTTTTAAATAAGAACTTTGAACAAGGAGCTGCTGCGCGGAGCTATATTCTATCGGGCGTAGAGTAATGGAAACGCGGTGTTAAACCGGCTGTAGGGATTATAAATATAATTATACGAGTTACTGCCCCAGAATATCGATCTGAAGATTATTCACGGCGAAGCGCGCGCACGAAAGGATCGTAAAGTATCGCCGGCCTCGGCCAATCCCGTACGTTATACCCACTTTCACGAACAATCGTTATATATATAACCCCCCGTTCACAGCGAGCCTCTCGCGTAAATTGTTTCTTTATTATCTTTGCATAGTACGCGCATAGCCTCGCAAAATTAATGAAAACGGCAAGTAGAGACCTCTCGCACTCGAGCGAGATATATATTAAAAGAATTTTTTCCGTCGTCCTCGCGCGTATACATAATGGAACTACGTTGCGCGCGCGTAGAGTCGTATACATATTATACACAGAGAGTGAGCGAGCGTCGAGATAGCGTGCGATTTCCGCGGGGTGGTTATAAATTAAGTTCGCTTTCTAAACGAGCAGAGGAGAGCGAGAGAAGAGGGATGCGCTTTGGTAACGTGAGTCCGGACCTTTCAAAGGCGCGCGCTCGTTCGCGAGTAGGGTTATGGCAGCCGGGAATTTTGCTTCGTAATTTATTTCGGAAATTTAAACGGGTTATTTTGCATTTTGCGCGCCCCGCCGCCGCTGCAATTTCGGGATATGGAGTTTCAAAGGAATGCCCTCGACGTTAATATGTGAAATAGAATTATATTACGTGCCCGCGCTCGCGCGTCTGTATATAGATATGTGCGGTGAGTGTGTGTGTTTCGAATCGGGATGCGCGAGTATAATTTATACACGAGATAAAACGTTTGAGGGAGTTTGTTTTGACTAGGAGATATTAATCCGTTTCGGGGGATTAAAAATGTCTTTGTCTCTCTGTGCCTCGCGAAAAGCCATTAAATCTCAGATTATGCTTTAAGATAAAGCACGGATTTACAGAGCTATATTTCGTTTCGTTTTGCTATATTGCGCATCTCTCAAAAATATTATTAATATACTTTACATACAAACGAACCACTATAATATTTCGTTTTAATTTCATAAAGTAAAATGTATGCTTTTAATGTAAATCGTACAGTCATCCCACATCACTTGACCTAAAATTTCAAAAGAACGAGTTTTCGACAAAATGAGTCACACGTGCCATATTAGCTCGATTAATTCCCGTGTAAATGACTGTGCCAAAACGTAATTATTCAAATAGCCTGCTTCTTATTACGGGCCGCTCTCACTTTTTACATCCACGATAGATAAGACATCTAACAGCCCACGTCGTCTCTGCAAACACGTGCTGCTCGTCCTTCTAAAACACGAGTAAATATGCCTTATCGCCTCGTCTAATCGTGTAAACAAGCCACACCAGCACATTTCCAAAAAGCCGACATACGAAATCGCCCGAGTCATTAAGACCCCATAAAACACTCTCCGCAAAACCGACGGCACACACACACACACATGGTTAAAATTCACGAGTCGTCCTATGGCGCGCCCGCAGGATAAGCGATCGCGGCCATCGGGACACACATATGTCTTGCTATTCTTCGCGCGCGAAAATCGCCCGCGAATTAAACCATTTTTCCCTCGCCCCGCCCGCGCGCGCGTTACAAACTACCGCCGACATGCGAGCCGCCGCCGCCGCCGGCCCCGACCTCGTCCTGGAATTACAACGCGCAAACAGGCATTTGCCGTCTCTCTTTCTGCATGTGTGTATGTATATACTGGCAGCCCCGACACGAGGGTTAAAACCGCACATCTACAGCGAGCAGCAGCAGCAGCGGTGTGTTCTCGCCCGCGCGTTTTAACGATCCCCCGAGCGTCTATATCTCTCGACGGTGGCGGCCGGCCGAGGGCCATAACTCATACCGAAATATTCGCCTACATTCTGGCCCTGGCCGAGCTCGCGCGATATACACGTCCGCGCGCGGCCGGGCGGCCGAGCGAGAACGAAAGGGGGCCAACTTTATTCGAGCGCTACTCGCGGTGACGTGCAATATGCACGCGATGCACGCCAAGGGCCGAGAGAGCATACGTGTGTAGTGTACACGTACGTGGGTGCGCGGGAACGGCCGAAAAGGAAGAAGAGGAAAATATTGAACGGGGAGGTAGTTTCGAGGTTATAGGATGCGGCCATCTGTAGATTGTATGGGAGAAATGGAAGATATTCTTATAACGGCGCGCCGGAAGATTACTATAAATTTTAAGTAAGTTGGCAATATTGTCGGGTTAAAAGGTTTCGGATATAACGTTGATTGGGCTCGTTATACGCAGCTAAACAATACAGCTTGTAATTTGCAAATATCGAGTATCCAGCACTTTTGAAGCTTCGGGCAGCTCACCTTACGTTATTATTGCTGCAGCTATTAAATTATAGTGCATTGAATTTCATATGTTCTGCAACAATGGGATGCGGATATACCTTTTATTTTCCTCAAAACTCGCGAGTATCCGCGCATTGTTTGCGCCCCGCGAGAATACAATTCGTTTTACATATCGATCAAGGCGTCTTTTTTAATGTACGGCGCGCTGAATCTGATAAAACAATGGCCGCGGCCGCGCAACGAAGATCCTATGGAAAGCAAAGCGGCCATAACGTTTTTTTATTACCTCAATGGGATTTTACGATTTTACTTTTACGCGCATAAGTGTTTCACAAACCGCTGCTGCTGCTGCTGCTGCTGTTACTGCTGAATAAGGTAACGCTCTGATATCCGAGGGTTCGAAGCATAACTTTCTGATATTCAGCCGCTGATACTCGGTCAGATAAATGCTGAGCGAGCTTGCGAAAGGTAAATGAGTCACGTTTTATTCATTTTCGAGAGAGAGCACATAACACACTTTATCGCTTAAATTCGCAAAATTTATCAATTTTTGCGCGGCGGTAGCACGGCGCCATCAAGATAACGCGCGTATATGTTCGCTAATAAGGCTCCGTGAAAGTGATGAGAGAGAGGAGTTTTGTGTATAAAAGTTGAAAATTATCGCTTCATTAGCATCAAAACAACTGAGAAATACTTGCCAAGTTGTTATGGGCGCACTAAAGTAACGAGCTTGTTAATAAATAATTGCTATTTATAGCGATAGCTCCAATAATAAACTGGATCGAATTACGTTGCGTTAACGTAGGCGCAATTAAATGGGGAAAAGTTCCGCTGGCTGCTGGCGTATCAGATAATACGCTCTAGTAGAAAATCATAATGAGAGCAATAGAGTGGAATCGAGCGTAAACCAGATTTTCTTGCGCGGGACTAACAGTTTCTTGGTAGTCACAACTTTTCTCTGCTCTCAATGATCTCGATAAATTTATGCGGGAATGGGAGAATGACATGTGTTACCGATACCACCCTATATTTTTCAAGATCGATCACGTAACAAAAATTTGTTCCTGATTCAGTCATTCTTTCATTCATTAAATTAAATAAACTCGACTCTTTTAATTGACTGTATATGACATTTCAATTGCCAAAATATAACATACATTTATCAAGAAATATATTATTTATACTTAATTGCATCTGCAGTAAATTAGTATTATACGCACACCTTGCGAGAAATTAGCATTCTTTGTAATCCAACTTTGCATAGGATTATGAATCATCCATGATTTACTACCCAAACTGTATAAGAATGAGTTCTCGAGCCAATGAATCCCGCGGGAAAAATGTGGCAGTAGATTAATCTGAACACAATCAGCTCGCGATTCGCGCAGCCAGAAGCAGCCGCACAACAATCAACGGCGGCGGAAAGATGGGCACGAAGGTATAAAGTGGGGGTAGAAACCGAAATTATAGACTTACAAGAAGGAGGGAGGGAACGAAGGGCGAACGGGGTGATATCAAAGGCGAATCGAAGGAGAATTAGAGGCAGACGAGGAGAGGAAGAAAACTAGCGGGGCAGTCTGCCGACGCCGCCAGAGATAGCGCACACACGCGAAGAGGGATAGTAGGAGAGAGCACAACGGGCACGTAAGACCTAGAGCGAGAGAGAGAGAGAGAAGTCGAGGGCACTTTGGAAAGGAGAAGGTATAAAGAGGGCAAAGCGCGCGGGGAGGGAGCCGAGCCGTGTAGCCAAGCCATGAATTATGCAGTTTGCTCGGGGCTAGGACTTATACCGGTAGGAAGAGAAAGAGAGGGACAAGTGAGTAAGCGAGAAAGCCAAGGCGGAGAGAGAGCGCGCAGACACGAGGGCGAAAGAGAGAGAGATTTCGGTGTGTAGTGCAGTGGTGGAGAAAGAGGGATAGATAGAGAGCAAGCAAGCAAGTGCGAAATAAAGGTAGAGACACGCGCGCGCGCTCGCCCGCGTTACGGAGAGAAACAAAACGGTTTCTCTGTTTGAGATAGTTGTTGCTTCGCGCTATCTAGCGCAGGAGTCCAGCTCTCTTTCCGGCATGAATTAGCCGGATTTTTTTTCATTCGACTGTGCAGTTGTCGCAAAAATATTTTAATTTATGGACAAGCGCATAGTGGTTTATGAATTGGAATAGCTTTTTTTTTCAAGAGACCATTACCATTTGCAACTGTCGAAGTAATACCGGAACTATATACATTTAACTCACATGCATTACTATACTCTAATCCTTTTATTACTACACCGACTACTATACTTTCTTCGATTTCACGCTTGCCATTCGAACGGCGTCGATTGTATTACGAAACACTTTTTCCCGGCTTTTTTTCTCACGAAATGGAAGAGAGAAAAGGAAGGATCGCTAGCGGGCCGATTGAAATTTTCATGCAGTCACGTGTCGGTGCCGTAGTATTCGGTTTATGGCGCATATCTCCAGAGGAACACGCGAAATGCATCGTGTGCTCACTCTCGCCTTCTACTATACTTCCTTGCTCTCGCCTGCCACTATGTTACGTCATTTATAAAGTGGAGCTCTGCTGAATTCATAATATTTGCATTTGTTTATCCCGCGGCTCTTACGCAATGCAGGATCACTAGCTATACACACACATTTTTCCGAATACAAATTATACCGTCTTTTATCCCGTATAAAATATTGCAAATAAATACAGCGTTACGGTTATAAGCATATATGCATATACGCGGCGTTTGACAAAACATTCCACTTTCTCGAAAGTTTCAATAACAATCGCACTAAATCACGGCCAAATTAAAGGTGGAGTACTTGCGCACTCTCGCGCGCAGTAAAAGGAAGAATAACTAAAGAAACGTGAGATCACTGCCAGACGAATGAAAAGTAAGCGAAGGAGCGCAGAGCGCGCCACTCCAAAGGAAAATGACAATATTCCCCCGACCACGCGCATTCCTCTCTACCTCTTCTCTCTCCTTTTCCCCCATCGGATTTCCATAGCGCGCAGATATCCCGCGCTCGTTCTCGCTCCCGTTCTCAAGGGCCGCCGCGCCGCCGGCTGGAGAGTAAAAATTACGCGATGCTCGCTCTTTCCCTTTTCAATCAGCGAAAAGGAGCAGCCCCGGTGAATCTCAATTTCGGACCCGACGCTACTACTCCTTAGCCGGCCATTCCCCTCCCTCTGGTCCTTTCGAAATTCATCTCCTCTCTCCCTTGGCCAGCTCTCCTTGCTGGTGTAGTACGATGATGCGCACGCGGGTCTGGCCTCGATCGAACTAAGTGGAGAGACAGAGAGGGAGAGCCGATGGAAATTAAGTGCCGAGGGAAATTTTTTCTGATGCGCGAGGAGCGCAGAGAGAGAGAATTTTCGCGAGATGATCATCCTTGCTACGCTCGGAATATTAAAAGTCTCTCTCTTTCTCTCTTTTGTGGAAGCAAAATTGGAAGATTCTTCGTAAATTAATATCGCACTGAAACAGTAAGAGTAATTGCTATATGCGCCTCTCCTCTCGCAACATTTCAAACTGCTGCAGTAATATTAAATCTGACATTATTTTCGAAAAATTCAATTCCTTCCAATTACGCCTTTATTACACACATTTTACCTCGGGAACAAGCATGCATGCGCCTTTACCGCGTCGGCAAACAATCGCTGTCAATATTAATGAGCGTTATATGAAGATGTCCATACGGCTATCGATAAATTGGACATCGAAGGCACCACATGGGAGAAAGAAGAAAAAAAGAATAGCCGCGCGCCCGCAGTGAATTAGATCGGGGAGAGAGGTCATATATGTCTGCGGCTGTGTTTGGTCGGGCAGTGGCGGCGGCGCGGGGAAGCTCCATGATTCCGTCAGAGCGAATTAATCAAAAGTCCAGTCGAATATCATAACGCTTCCCAATCCGTTCGCTCGGACGAGCGGAAGATCGAATCTCGGGTTAATTAGCGTCATTGAATGCCTCCACAATCCACTGTCTCGCTCTCTCTCGCTCTCTCGCTCGCTGTCTCGTCCGTTCCGCGCGTGCCATTCGCGATCACACGCGCTCTTTGACAAAGAATATATATCTATCAATATTAATTTTTTCTGCCTCGACACCCTATTAATGACAACTCCATTTGGCGTGTTCATTTATTATACTCTACGCCTGTAGCGTGTTGTTGTACCTTTGTCCTGCGATAATTATCGTTCAAATTACGCTAATTAAACATTTTTATTTCTAAAAAGAATATGCTATGTTCTTCTAATGTCCAGCCTACATCTTAAAAATTTTATCAAACAATTCAGCTAATGCACCACCAAATCAGGAAAGATAATTCCGAAAACTTTCCGGAAAAACCGTGCCGCTGCACTCTAAATCTCCCCCGTCTCCATAACATTTAATTAGAAGCGTCAGGACACACCGGCACGATGTGTGCGTCACTCGAGTCCCGCCATTACACCATATTGACTTATAGCTATGCATCTACATTCTCTCATCTCGCGGCGGTGGCGGCGACCCCCCGACTCGTCGCTGAGCATCATGTCGCCATGGGGCGAAGAGGCACAGAGCGCGCGCAGCTTTTACGATTCGCAATTTAATCCTAGGAGCCCGGGCTGCTGCCGCTGCTGGTGTGAGCACCCGGACGTGACTTCGCCTTCTGCAGGGAGCGTAAAACGGGATGCCGGCTGAGCCTAGGTCGAGTGTGCTAGCTGCAACTCTCTCTCTCCCTCTCTCGACGCTCGTTATACGAGAGAGCGTCTTCCGGAATGAGAGAGCGTCTTCGGTACGGGCTGCGAGTAAGAGAGAGAGGGAGATCGATATAGAAGATGAAGGTTAGATTGGACGCGAGTTTATTCGTCTAAAGGTTATTAACGAAAATTGATGGGATGCCCTCCTCTCTCGCCCTCGGGATTATTACGTGTTTTTAGGGCGAGCATTGGATTCCGAGGTGACACGCTCGTTCGCTAAAGTCATTTAAAGCTGGAATGGGGTTATAGGCCCTTGTATTAATGTAATCTTCTGATGCGTAATTATCAAAAATTTATAATATAACTGATTTAACGAAACTTTTTAGCAGAGAAGGTATAATGGTGTTATATGCCAAACAAAAGCAAAAGAGATGCTTCAGTTCACACCTGCAAAAGTGAATTATGGTTGTTTCATAACAGGATGAAAAGCATCAAAGGCGAGGCCTTATTAGATAATACCCTAGTTTATTAAATCTGGCAACAGAAAAAAAGAACAAAGAAGCTCTCAAAAGCATCACGTACGAGAGCTTCCAGAAAGAAACCAAAAAGCCCATAATAACAGGGGGGGAGGCGCGCGCGAATGAAATAAAACCACGAGAGGCACGCTGGACTCTCTCCGATGTTAGACCGAAAAGGCACCACAGGCGAGAACGAGCCGACAACACTCTCTCTTTCTCTCTCACTCTTCGGCATCGAAAATCGCGCGCGCGTCGTCGTCCGGCTTATGGTTTTACGAGGGACCATTATCGTCGCCTCTCGCCGCCCTGATTAGATCACGAGCTTCCCTCTCTCTCGCCCTTCCAAGTAGCAGCGGCAGCTCCCGCGTGGATCCAGATAATGCCCCGCGGACGATTCGTGACCGACTGGTACGAGTGCACGTATATATATATGGCGAAGATTTCAGTTTCCCCTCTTTCTACTCCCCCGACGTTATCTTTCTCTCGGCGAGTGGATCGTGTCGGCAAAGAGGAGGAGGAAGGAGGAGCTGTTACCACCGGCCGAGTCGTGTTTCACGAGGGTCATAAGCGCCGAGGTTCCGTCGCCGACCTGCGCGCAGCAAGTAGTAACGACCGGCGGCTGTGCGAAAGCCGCGGCGCTTGTTGTTGCGGCTATCGAGGATTTGAGTAGGCGGATTAGTCGGCCTGTCGCTTCTAAGTGCGGGCCTTGGAGCTTTTCGGAAACTTTGACGGTAATGGGAGCGCGAATGAGTTTGAAAGTTTTTTTGCTTACTGATAATCATTTGGGCTGGTCGAAGGTGGGTGGATTTTCTATGACTCACCTGTAACAGAAAAATAATACATCGATTAGAACGAATATTTGAATTAACTTAAGCGATGTTAAAGAACAGTTCAATGTTATGATTATCCCATAATTTTTATACGAGAAAGTAAACCGCACGTTGATTAAGACTTCTTTCGCACGGCGACATTGATTTATTTTCCAGGAGTGGCTTAAAAGTAAGCCACTCTTTTAATTTCGCGTCTCGCAAGACTCAAATATATTTACGCTTTAAATTACGGGCGGGAATGATACTCTGGCGAAAAAAAAATTGCCAACATCAATCTTTGCCGAGGCCGCGAAATCCCGATAATTTTCCCCCTCGGTAACTCGAGCCGCGAAAACTTGACGACTCCGCCTCCTCCCTTCACTTTTTAAATTCCCTCTCTCTCCCTCTCTTTTGCGATGCATAATCGTCTATCCGATGCCGCGCGCAAAATTTTGCGAGCTACACCCGAATTATTAAGCGTCGCGATGACAAAGCAGATACAGGCCCGGCCGAAAACCGGCTGCCGGCTGCTGGGAGAGGAATCGAGGTCGATTAATTATATCGGCAAATAACGAGCCAGCGGCGGCGCGGCGCGTCTCCTCTCGCTTTCTTTCGCCGCGGGTTTATTTATTACTCTCGAGAGCAGAGCGGCGGTGGCGATGATTGCAGGCTCCGCCGCAGAGCAGCGGTTTTCTCTCTCTTCTCTCTTGATGGCGTGGGGGAGGAAGAAGAGGAAGAGGAGAGAGAGAAGAAGAAAAAGGGGGATTGGGAAGGAACAAAAGGGGTTTTAAAGACCAGGTGGAAGGCGACTTTTAGGTCTGAAGGGCTGCGCAGCCGATCTTGGGCAAAAAATGAGCGTGGCGAATATGGCTTTCCGTGGGAAACTCGAAAGTATATTAATAGAGAAGGTAAAAAATATAATAATTTTTTGGTATTAAGGCCGGTACATTATACAGTTGTGAATGAATACAAATTTGTGCATTTCTATATTATGTGTAGATTAAAAGTATAATAACATTGCAAATAGACTTTTATTCTTATACAATTAATTGGTTAATGGTTGTGTAAACGTTTGTGAAGAATCAATTTAAAGTATTTAAAAGTAGGTCATAAAGATTACAAAAAAATATCGATCGTGTGAAAAGCTCTTAATTGAAATTCGCTGACTTATATAGCATTTAAATTGGGACTTAGCACGAAGGGGATTGGCGGTTTTTGCAGCTCGGTTTTCACGCGCTGAACACCATCCTCAACTTTGCAAAGTATCGGAAGAAAGCGTGGGGTAGGGAGAGTCCCGAACAAAAGGGGTAAAGACCGGATGAAAGAAGAAAGTCCGCCCTTTCGAGTCTTCGAACGCGCGCGCGTTTCTCTCTCTCTCCCTTTCGTGGGCCGACGTGCGCTTTAGCGGTCTCGCGTCGTCTCCTCCTTTTTTTCAAATCGTTTATCAATATTTTGCGCTACCTCCTCTCTCTCTCTCCGTCGATGTTTCGAAGCGCGCGGGGCGGACAAAGAAGCTTCCGCGGCGGTGAAAGAATGATTGCAGACGTATCGAGGCGGTACAGCGGAGGCGGCTCGATACTATACTTTTTCGGAGCAAAAAGCGCGCGATGAGTTTGTCCGCGGTCGAGCGTAACGAAACGAATTTCGAGGAAAGATAAGCTATTGGGAGATGGGTAGAAAGAGCGACGGAGAAATAAGGCAATTTTGTTCGGTTTGGTTTTTCTGATTTTTGCAATTCTCGCTATACTATATATAGCTAATATTATTATAGCGTAGGTGTTGCTGATGTGATATATGGGTTATTTTCAGCAAAAGTACATATATTGATTTACATGTAATCTCCGTTGTAGTAAATAATCCTCTTTCATTGAATAATATAATGGACATCTCTCAACTTTCAAGTTCACTGATATTCTAAAATAATTTACTTTTCATTCTTATAAAGAAATATACTTATTTCGCAAAAAATTAAAGATTTAACATTATAAAATATCCATGGAACTTACACGACAGAATGTGCACTTTTACAGAGAATCACCTATATATAAATGGCTTTTGAAAAAGTTTCGCGCGTGAAAAATGAAGCGTAGAAATTTTGTAGAAACCGTTCAAAAAATTTTTTCGCCGTTATTCATCTCGAAACTTATAAAACTCCGCTCTCTGACAGTTTTACTATTACACTTTTGGACATTTTCTGAATGGGGGAAAAAGTAACAATGAAGGAGAAACTTAAAAACTACATCGCAGGCGGTATACGGTAGCGGAGCGGTTTAAAAAAGGTCTACTCGAGATTATGCACGTATCATCGTGCGCAAAAAAATCCCAAGATATATCACGAAAAAGAGCAGGCAAAGTAGAAGGACAAAGTAAAATAGAAAGAGCGGGAGAGAGCGAGAGAGAAAAGCGTACGAGCGAGCTAGAGTCCAGGAGCAGGAGAGAATGCAGGAAACTTTCCCGTCAGACCTTTCAGACGAAAAGTGCGGCCTGCGAGCGACGCCTATCTCTCTGTTTCTCTCTCGCTCTCTCTCTCTCTTTCTCTTTCTACTCCGCCGACGAGGTAGTGGTGCGGGAAGTTCGAACAAGGGAATGCTTTTGCATCGGTATACGTGGCCCGTGTGAAACGAGCCAAAAAGTAAGGCAGAACATCGTCGCGCTCCTCTTGTGTGTGCACGCGCGCGCGATGATAAAAAAAAGAGAGCGAGAGAGAAAGAAGAAGGAAAACGAGGCCGAGGAGGAGTCCTCTCGCAGGCTGAGTATAACGAAAGAGAAAGACAGAGCTCGCGTGCGTGCCTTCGACGACGACGATCGGAATATCGTTTCACGCGCGAGCGAAAAACGCGAGCTGAGAGACGCCCACACATACACACACGTATGTGTACGTGCATACGCGTATAAGTCGCGTTAGTGTGTGTATATGCGCGCGGGGTATGAGAACGAGGCTCTTGTAGCGAAGTATACGAGAAGAGAGAAAGAGAGGCAGATGGATTTTTTGCTGAGAGGGGGATTTTCGCGCTCTTATACATGTATATATACGGCGAAGAGAGTGCGAAACAAAAGGAGAGCGGAGGGGGTGTATTATATGCGAAGGGCGGAGAGAAAGCGCGCGTGATTTTTCTCGCCGCTCGGTTCGATCGCCCTGATAATGTTAATAATGCCCGCGCTAAACTTTTTTTTCTCTATCAATATTAAAATATGATGAACACGGCTCATTGAGCTAAACACTTTTATTGCCGTTTAAATATGATGGTGAGAATGAAAAATGCAAGCTGAAACTCTACTGCGGAGGCGCTAGTTTACATCTCTCATTCGAAACAAGCCGAATTTCAAAACAAACTTTTCTCCGATAAGACTCTTCCCTAATTATTCAAACAAGCCATTCCCGCGGCACGGGATAATATATTACCCCGCATGTTTATTTACATAATTAGATACAGGCGGCGGTATCATCGTAAAAGTACACCGCGTGTGCAGCCCTCAGATGCATCTCTCTCCTCGTCTTTTTTTCCATCGTTAAACGCCCGCGCACGGAGGGTTCGCCCCCCTCCCCCAGGGCGCATGCGCTGTATGACTCACCGAAAATAAGCCACTAAAATCTGAAGAAAAATTCCCGAAAGATCGTGTGTATATGTATGTACGCGCACACCGTCATTGTTTACACTTTCCGTAGATGCTTATCTGCTGATCGCGCTTTTCGAGCGCGCGAATAAATAATCAGCGTACCGAAACCAGAACAGCGCGGCGGCCCACTCGAAGAATCATAAATAACAGCCCTCTCTCGACAAGTCAAAACAGCGTGTAATAAAAGGGTTGCGCGCGCACGGAGCGAAATAGAATAATTGGAATACGGACACGCGGAGTGAAAACCAGTTTCGCAAAAGTATATAGCCAGAGTGGCAGAGAGAGAGAGAGAGAGGAAAAAGGGGTAATTACGCGTACGCGCGCACCCGGTAAAGTCGTCGGACAATAATTCGCCGAACGCGACTCATTGATATTTCCGGCCGACGTATACACAAGCGGGCCGCCCCGATAAATTACTATCACTCTTCCCTCTCTCTCTCTCTCTCTATCGTCGTCCCTAGAGCGCGTCGAATATTAATCGAACGGGCGTGCGGGAGGGAGAAAAACCGGTGTACAGAGAGAGGCCGCGTGTACGCGCAGACTAGACGCGCGGCTATATGCGCGTGACTTTGAGAATATCGCGGGCGTGTGTGCGCGAGACGCGTTTGACGCCGCCGTTGCGGCCATGCGGAAATCAAAGCTCCAAGAGCCGTCACACCCACGCGCCTCGTTCGCTCGCTCGCTCGTGGAGAGAGATTTTCTCTCTGAGGCTAAGAGAGAGGGAGAGGGCCGAGGAGTAGAGGAGCGCCGTAATGAAGGATTTCGCAATTTTGGGGGAAAGTTGCGCGCTTTGATGTGCCTTGCACTTTGACACGCGCGCCCGCGTGTGAGTGTGTGCGCCTTTACCCGGGCGATTTGTCATTATTGGATTCGCTTCCCTCTTTTTTTTCGCGCGCGCGCCAGCCGAGCGTGCGAGAGCGCTATTATTTTTCAGCGATCAATCACGTCGTGTGGTTGTGCCCGCACGCGTAAAGTGTCTGCTGGCGAACGGTTCTCCCTCTCTCTAGGCAGGAGCAGAGGTTGCAAAAGTAAATTTATCGCGTGATATAGCGATTTTGCCGAGAGTAATTGTCCTTTTTATCGAATGTCTGGAATGTAATTGTAATAGATTATATTTATACACATAATACTTGTTTTTACGTAAGGAAGAAAAAGTATTTTTAAATTTGTTGGGAGGAGAATAATCGTTATATGCTTTGAAATGAAATAACAATTCTAAGAAAAAAATTATTGTTGTGGTTGATGCTGTAAAAGTTGCGATAAAAAAATACGATAGCGCATATGTCATAAAATTTATCTCTAGTGAATCATGTTGCGTGTTGTAAAATGATTTCTGTTGCACGGCACGAGGATGAATCATTGATATATATCGAGACAATAAATTTTCATCAACCGTTATACTTATACTGATTATAGCGAATTTACCAATCATTTTGTAAACGTATAATAACAAACATCTCAGAATAATTCAATTTTAATTTTCGAAAATTACTTAAAAGGCTTTAAGCAGAGTATCATTTATACAATATATAAATTTCAATTTATTATTAAAACACATATCCTGTATGAATTATTTCTATAACAAAATCGATCTGAACAAACTTTATCTGATTGGCTATTAATAACAATTTTGCATATTCAAACTATGAATATGAATGAAGGAATTCAATTTAATCGTGAATTTTGATAAACTCGATATATCCTTTTACGAAAACCATCAATTTCACCTCCTATATATCTATTACATTAAATTTATCTCTCTCTATCGCTTTCAAAATCACCATAAACAATTAGAAAACAGCTTTAACCTCTCGTCCTGTTTCGGAAAATCGTGCGCGGGGATAAAAGTCGCCGACGCCGTGCGAGCGCGTGCTTTAAAATTCAATCGCTCCGAAATCTCCAACTTTCCCTCGCGCGCTCCGCCCCGCGACACAAAGCCTTCGACGGGGCGCCGGCGAGCTTAGAGATTCACGCACACCGTGTGCGGGGACCCTTTTTCTCTGCGCATATACAGTCCTTTGGTAAACGAACGGGAGGAGTAGTGTGGGTGTCGTCGCCGTAGAGAAAAGAGGAGTGAAAAAGATAAGGGAGATTTAAGTGCTTCACGATATATTTCTGGGCACGCAACACATTGTATAATACACTATTACATTTATAAATTTTTTAAAAATAACCGTACGACATCATTGTCATTAAAAATATATCCTCTTCAAATGAACTTATACGAATATAATATACTCATCAAGTTTTTCTTCACCCTCTGAGATTCAGCGTCCCATCACCACAGAACTTTCTTCCAACCCCTCCACGCGTGGGTGCGCCATATACCTTACTCTCCTCACACACTTTTTCGTACCAAAACACAAGAAAAAACTTGGAGAAACAAACGCATCGGGAAAAAAGGGGACAAAGTTACGACCGAAGGAGAGAGAGAGAAGGAAAAAAAAGCATTGAATGACTCTAATCCGACTAGCGGAAGGCTCACACGGAGTCGTCGTGTCTCGCGAGCATCGGAAAAGACGAGACGTTGCTGCACACGCGTTCGCGTGAGCGAACGGAGTTGCCCTGCAACGTCGTCGACGTCTGGCGGTCTCTCGCTCTTCTCGAGAGAGAGTAAATATTTGGGAATTTTTGAAGAGTCCCAAGTGCCTAAGAAAACAGTTTACAGTCGTAGAGCAAGCGGACTCGTCATGCTCGCCCACTCTCTCTCCCGTTCGCTTTTTTTTCTTTTACTTTTCCTATATAATTTTCTTTTTTGTCACCGCTGTATTTGTTATTGCTGGTGTGGGACGCTTGTAGCAACAATGCATTGCTGGCACACACAAGTGCGGTTCAACGTGTAAACTAACATCGTGTATTCTTTTTGTTAGCGCAGTAGTCGCCTATACAGTTCTCACGGAGCATCTACTAGTTTTATTACAAAAATAACTAAAAATTTGAGCAGCCTAATTTGACCGTACCATCATCAGATAGAAAATAATTAAAAATTCGGTGAGGGCAAAGTACCCAGAAACCGGGCTTCCACCCACACCCATCATCGCGCACTGAATCAAAAGTACACACAAATAAATCCAACCGCTGTCTATGTAACCAGCACGTGCGCCAGCTCGCCTCCCGCGCTCTATTCACACGCTCGCGTAGACGTCGGGGCCAGAAGCAGCGATCTCCTCCTCGTCTTCCCTTTCTACTCGAGATCCCACGAAAAGCGCGTCTCTCCGTTCTCGGAAGATCTGCGCGTTCAAACATCCTGCATTCGTTTTGGCAGGAAAAGAGAGCGAGCGAGAGCGATCGTTCGCCGCGATTCTTAGTCCATTATGCGCGCGGACGACGACGACGACGGTCTCCCCTTTTTTGCACGCGCCCTTATATGCGCAGTCGCGGAGAATGACGGAGAGGAGATGTTATACGGGAGGTGAGAGAGGGTTGCTGCTGACCGGAATTGCTTTTCGGACCTGCTGCCATACGGAGTCGTAAGTTTCTTTTATGTGCTCAATGGACTTTTAGGATTGTTCCCCGAATTTTGTTTGAGAGGTGTGTGCTTATAAGGATAGGTTTTTGATTGGATGTGATTTTATTTACTAGAAGCTTTTTTGGTTAATGCATTTCAAATTTTATTTATTTCATAACGCCCTTTCGAATTCTAAAATGAAATGAAACATATAACTTTTTTGTTATCGTGAACGTTTTAAATGATTTTATGTCAATATATTTTATTTTCTGAAAATTTTTATTGAATACTTTCATATATACATACACTTTATCATTCACGAATCATTAGAGAAATCAAATTGAGTGTGTGTTTCTTTTCATCGTAGTACAATCATTGACGTTTTAATGGTCACGCAAAATAAATGACATACTTGATTTATGAAAATATTTGTCACACGACATAAAATCCTTATAATTCCAAAGCCATAAATTCCTCTCTAAAATCTCTTATCGTACCGTATATACGCACATATCACTCCATTCAACAAGTCGAACAATATATTTTATGATAAATCCGGCGTATATCCCCGCGAAAAAGAGAGTCTTTAATCAAACGCAATTCAATTTAAATACCCCCAAAAGTTTGCATTCACAGGCCGCTTGGTAATTGCCCGGTAACGTACAATCCATCCCCCTTGTTGTGTCGATAATTTACGCAAACCCGAAGAGTGACCCGCTTGATTGCGATATACATCCTCCTCCCGTAATAATCCGGGGAGGCCTAGCCGACGAAAATCCTTTATTTATATGCCGAGTCGCGCGCGCTTCTCGCGGAATTTACAATGCATCTCCCTCCCTCATCCGAAAGCAAAGCCCCGATATCAAAGCAAGGACGCGAAATTTATTAGCCGAAAACGTCCCCCCACAGGCAAAGAGGAAATAAAACGCGCGAAAAGGGGCGAAGAAGCTCGCCGAGCGCGAAGAATATAAGAGAGGAGAGAGAGAGGGACCCAGACGCCCATTCGAAAGCAATCAAAACCCACACTTTGCGCGCGAGCGAGTGTGCCTTTCTTGCGCATAGCTTTATGCATTCGTAAATGTTTTTATCGCGCGTTTTAATGTAAATTACTCGCGTATTAGTCATAACGCTGCTGCGGCGCGGCCAAGTTTTATAATCTTCCTTGGCGACTCTTTTTACGGGCGGCGAGCGAGCGCGCAATAACTCGGACTTTATCGTTCGTTCTCTGATTTGACACGTAACTCTGATTAAACAACACACACACCTAACCGTACTAATCGAGTAACGTTACATTCTGTATCCCTTTATCGCTATTTTGACACCTCCGCTCTTATCTCGCACACAATGAGTTACGACGTGTGTTTGATTGGACGCAGAATATACATAAGATTATCGACGGCTGAACTATTTCGAGGCATTTATCTTACTGGGAATTTTTTCTGGGAATGGTTAGTTTTCAGCGTTGGAATCTTGATAAAATACCGTGGCACTTAGTTTCTCGATAATTGTAGGTTCAGTTGATTAATATACTCGAATCATTAAATAATTGGAATTTAAATTGCTCAAATGTATTCCAAGCTATCCATAATCACCTATACGCGGTAGAGATTTATTTCAAAACACTTACATTTGAGATATTACAAATGCCAAATCTGGATCAAACGATTAGATCCAGTCAATTAACTTTCCACAATAACTCGAAAACTCAAGAGTCTCACTTTCTCATCGCCCTCAGAAAAACCTTGATCCAATTAACGAGAGGAAAAATTTATTCCTCCACTCAAATATTATCGTCCCGAATCTCACCGACCGTCGATGAAAAAAAAGAGAGCCCTCGATCGTTCCTCTCTCGTTCTCCTAAAGTAATCCAAAGCTGATTTGCGGGGGGCGCCCGAATAAGAAGAAAGCAGCGGCCCCCCTCGCTACACTAATTCCCCGACGGATCGTCGGCCCGTCGTAATTTTTAAAGTTTGTTAGCGCACGCGCGGCCGACGCTGCTGAAAGGCGTACGGACAGAGAGAAGGGAACGGGGGCAAAGGTTACGACGTCGTTCATAACGAGTCGTCGTGGCGCAGGGGCTGTGTATTACGCGGCCGGAGAGCGAGACTCTTGCGAAAGCTCATTAAGCTCCCGAGCGAGCGGCAGCAGCAGCAGCCCCGCGAAAAGCCTCGCGGGCGAATCTTGATCCCTCATTCATCGCGGCGAGCGCGTGCGTATATATACGCCTCCTGATGTGTATATGTAAGCGTATATATGGTATGGTGTCGATGTTTGCGAACGGAGGTTTGACGGTTGTCTCCGGAAAGAATAATGAAGGGTCGTGTAAATATTTCATTCGAAATCGTGTTTTATTAAAAGAGTCGGGTTATATTCGCTTTGTTGGAAAATCAATAAAGCACGTGTATATACTTATACCATTTTTTTCTGTGTATTAATTTTTTACGCATAAATACTTTTGTCATCACAGTTGTACAGGATGGAATTGAATAATAATATTTTTCAAGCATCAAACACGCAAAAGTTTTAAAACTTAATGAAAATTGAATATTTTTCAATATATTGTTTTTCCGTATTTTTTTCCATCGTTAATTCTTTTCCAGCGCAGATATTGATATGCTTTTGTTTTTCCATAACAATGCGATTGTATACAGTTGTGACGGCACTGCACACATGAACCCTTCGTTTCGCAAATACTCCGAGTGTTACAATATTTAATTTGCGCTTTTTATTACTTGTTGATTTTCTCGATCGTTTATTCAAGTGTAAACAAACACACACACAAAGACAAAAACAGTCGTCATCGTTGAAAAAAACGCACGCGACAAGCAAACGACGTGTCTGCACATCTAGTTTTCCCAAAAGAGGCGGAAGGAAAGCCATCTCGGGCGATTCTCCGGCTCGCTGATCAATTCGCGTTTCACCTCGAATGAATTCATCTCATCTCTCTTCGATATATACGGCACATATCTATAGGTACCGCGCGTGCGCGCGTGCAACAAATATCCGCCGCGCGGAGCGGAATCGTCGATGGCCGTTATAAGTATACCGACAACGTGAGCTGAATATCTCCTCTCTTCTCTCCGTGACCGCGAGGCGAAATAAATCATCGCTCGGGACACCTATACACACCGATAACAAATAATCCAAAAGGGCAGCTCGGCTCGCGCGCGGGAGAAAACAATAAATTCCCCTCGCTCACTTCATTTCACTTTCTCTCGCGCGCAGTGCCGCCGCCGCCGCGACTTTATCCGTTCCGCGCGCGCCGAGCGCGTAAACGAACGGGAGGAGGGAAAATAAATCAAAGCCGCGTTTTGCGTTTATTTATCGCAAGCGCGCGAGAGGGATGTACCGAGAACGCGAGGGTCGTTGCATTTCGAATATAATTCTCTTTGAGAGTGACGAGCAGCAGCCGTCGTCTTCGTCGACGTTTTTTCTCTCGCGCGCTCGCGTACTTACTTCTGGGGCTTCTTTATGCCGCGCGTGAGAGATGCCGTGCCAAGAATGGAATGAGAGGGGGAGAGATAGAGAAAAAAAAACGTTGAAGGTGGGATGGATGATTAATTAGTTTACTAATTACTTTCGGGGTAAGTGTATCCACCGCATTATAAACGACAAAAATAATCCATCAAATTTTTTTAGAATACAGATGCAAGAGAGAGAAAGAGAGCGGGCATCAATCTTCTCTCCATTGTGTTTTCTAGATTTTTCATTATTAAAGGCTTCCTTTCATACATTATTAAAGCACTATCGGATGTAACGGATAACTTTCCTCATCATTCCTCATAAGTACTATAGAATACTTTAATAAAAAAAAACTGTTTATAATTTACCTTATTGAACGGTTATAGGCGCACGAGTCAGTATAACAACAATCTCCGAGTTCTGCAAAGTTTATCAAAACACAAGAAGCTCTATACACTAACAACAAATCTATAATCGCCCAACGATTCACTTTATGTTTTCATCAATCGACACAATATATATCACTTTTTTCACTCTCGACTATATATTATACTGTCGCTCGTAATCACCAAATCTCCACACAACAATTCACAAATATCAAATCCACGCGAAGGGCCCGCTCGTTTTCACAGAAGCCTATTAAAACAACGGCGGGAAACAAATGTCGAGGACATCAAGAGCCTGCTCCACATGTGTGGAAAATAAGGAAACGGCGGCCGCCTGTCACGTGCTCGTCGTTGCATCGGTCTCGCCTCCTACGACGACTACTTTGTAAAAGCTGCTGCAGTCTCGACGACGTCGACCTGCCGTGGGGACCGCCTCGTTAGGACGAATCATCATCTACACACCGCCGCAGCGACAGACCGCGTACTACTGGTAACGTATTATAGTGATACACGCGCGCGAGGGGAATGACGACGCTCCGCGGTGCGCGCGCCAGCTGCGCCGAGCCGCTACTGACGATGAGCGAGAGCCGCCGTACCGCCGCCGCCAGCCGCTCGCTCGCTGCACGCGCGCGCCGTAGGGAAAAAGGGAGGAGGAGAGAGAAGAGAGAGAGAGAAAGGTGGGGGGAGAACGGGGAAGAGAGCGACATTGGCCACGTTACGAGGCTTGGCCCGAGTCTCTCTGCAAGACGGTTTGTGCCGCCCTCTTTTCTTTATCTCTCGCGCTTCATTCATTCCTTGTGATTGCGCGCGCCCGGCGTAGTTCGCTTTTTCGGGGGGAGAAAGAGCACGAGCTACCGTTCGCTCTCGCTTTCTCCGCGTCGGGAAAATATGCCTTTCGGGGTTGGTAGGTAGTTTACGATGTGGGTTTATGCGGTGTGAAATTTTATCTGTCCTTTTTTTTTGTTTCAGGGAGTTTATGGGGCCATGGGACTACTGTGCATCTGGAACTGAATGGTGATTTGGATTATAAAGTCGATTAATATGGTTATTGAAAGATTTGTTTTTGTTATTGGTATTTTTAAAAAGAATATTTGGTTCATGATAAAATTATATCTTTTTTAACAAAATTTAAAAAGTCAATTCGTCACACGATTATAATTATTGTAAGTTTTGTCGTTTCGTTCCAGATATGTGTATAATAAATGAACATATCCGTTTCTTGTATAGTATAAATAACTGACAGACAATTTAAAAATGTTTTCTTTTTCTTCAGGAACATAACTTTTTATAATCGTCTTTTAATTGCACGCGCGGTTAAACTAAAATACGTGGGATTTCCATTCGGATGAATAATTCATCCGGAAAGATTAATCTCTTCTAAATGAAACACATCCCGCAGATATATAGCGTTTTAATAACACCTTTCACGAGCCTTTCAGCGGCACTAAAACAGCACTTACACAGCCCCGATCGAATTAAACAAAAAGACGAAGAAAAAGGTAGCAGCAGCAGCACCGAGACGAGTCTCCCTCTCTCCCTCTATATACCTCTTTCTCGATCCACCGACACACAGAGTCGCCAACGCCCGTAAAAATTTTCTCTATATATCCACCTTGCAGCGCAAACTTCTCCATCTGGCAGACGCGGAAAAGCGGCGGCGACCCGCGCGCGACTATATTTACTGGCGCGATAAATTTCAGTTACCCGCGCGCGTAAGAGAGAGAGAGAGAGCGGGACCTCGTGTGTAAAATCCGCGCGCGGATTGCATTGCTCCTTTATCGAGGGCCCGGTAAACAAGTTAAACCAGATTAGATCCGTAGCCGCGTAGCGCAACGACCCTACTAAAAGCGCCTGCGCGGGACGAGGGATGGTATAGAGCGGGGAGAAGAGCGAGGAAAGAGATGAGAAAGTGAAATAGAACATTATCGATTGATTCCGGATTCAATTGAGCTAATCATGAAGATGTTTTGCTTTTGTTTGCGTGTTCTGTCACTGTATCTCATCATTCTTTACCTTTAGGTTTTAATAATATTTATCAGTTGTAATTGAATGTGATTCTTTTGGAAGTTGAACTTCAGAAGGAGTAACAATTTCTTTACTGTTATAAACTTTAAAAACGTATATTAAATTACTATTCAAAATAAAAGGATTCGTATATATGAAAGAGGGGTTAAGAAGCAAGTTTAAGTAACTGTGCCACTAGGCGAAAGTGTGAAATTTACTTCTATTCTTGAAAAGAAAAAACTGCAAAATTAAAAAAAAATAAAACTGATTGAGAAAGCAACGGGGGTAAGCCGAAAAAGCCAAGCAGCGGCAAAGTGCAAAGAGTAGTAGCAGTATACATCAGAAGGTAGGAGAATTTGAAAAGGTTGACGGCACAGGCGAAGAATAGAAAGAGAGCGAAATCTCGCGGAAAAAAATAAAAAAAAATAGTAGAGAAAGGTTTGCCGAAGGGTTTGCCAAGGAAGAAAGTAACCGAGAGAAAGAGACGGAGAAAAAAGGATGTTAGCGAGAGTAAGGCAAGAGGAGAGAGAGAGGGATAGGAAAAAGGAAATTCTGCCATTGCGCTTCATCTTCTCGAGTGGAGTCATTACTTTCTTTGGCCGAGCGCTACTCCACTATCCCTGCGAGCTCGCTCTCTTGTAAACATCCCTGCGCCGGCATTATCTCCCCCTGCGTCCGACTAAGAGATATTACCTTTACCTACATACGCGCTTTCTTCGATCGTCCGCGCGCGCTGATTGTTTTCGAGCGTTTATCTCGGCCCCCGCCCGTCGAATTCTTTCAAGAGGTTATGTTCGACTCTACAACTTCGGTCCCCCACCCACGTCCATCGGAAATTTTTAATTTCGACAAACAACCTTGTTTACTAACTGCGCGGCGAGTGCGCGAAGACTCGAGGAAGTTTAGTTTGCTGGAGGAGATTTACGGTTCGTTTGTCGCTGATTCGGAAGATTTAATTGCCTGGCACAAATCTAGTTACGTATAAGTATATGAAACTGAGGGAGAACCGGATATATGTTTGTTTAACTATTCAGTTTTGTTATCACGCGCTTTATAATAAAAAAAAATGTATTATTTTACATTTACTGATTTAGAAATATGAACTGTACAGCTTTAGCGATTGAAAGAGAGGTCGAAGCGCGCTGCATTAATAAAGTGGTAAATCGCTCGCGTATGCAGCTGCGAGTCTATTGTTTCGACCCGCTTGTTCACGCCGGTGTCGTTTTGAAGCACACACATCGCACGCGTAAACTAAACTGCGCGAGCGGCGCGGGCAAAAATGAAAAATGAAAAACGAGAGAAAAAGAACTTCCCCTCGCACGCGACAGTACGCGTATGTGCATTTCTGCTTGTCAATTTCGGCCGGGGTGTGCAGCTAGGGGTGCAATTCGATTGGCAAAATTTTTTCGGCCGCGCGCATGGATATCGACATGTTTGAAATATCAGGCCCGGCTCGCGCCCTGATTGTTGTTGATAGGCGTCATCGTACGTGCTTCACCGGTAATCCGAGAGATTTCTATCTCGCCATTTGTACATCGCGGGGCCGATTTTCATTCGCCGGGATGCCGCTCGTACAAAAGCGAGAGAGCTGCTGTATATTGGCATTGTCGTTCTTTATTCGCGGGGAAATATCGACTAGTGATGCTTTTGTTATTAAATAATATTTATGAATCGAAGAGGGAGGGAGAGGGAGGAGCTTTTAAAGCGTTTTATTCCGCGCACGCGCGTGCTGTTTGTTTTTCAGTGTGAGGCGACTTCCACTGCATTGTTAAAATGCGATACTTTTCGGAAAATTCAGCACGAATGGGAGCGCAGAGGGGAATGAGTTGCCGAAGTATACGTGTTTGCAGGCAATTCGGGATAATGTTATTTCGCCAGTTTTATTCGCGCGATATTTGATTCCTGCGGCCATTGGTTCGTCGTATATAACTTTGTTCCGAAAGCCATTGACTTTTCCTTTCATAAAGTGTATAAAGCTGCGAGAAACCCCGTTTAAGCTGTGTGTGTAATATTACACCAAGCTTTTAAGAAAGAACCGTTCAATTTTTATTCCTCTAGCGTAAGGGAATCATTTTGCGCGGAATGTACGTCTAAAAGTTTAAAGTTATAAAATATCAAATTCAGTCGTGAAAACATTTTTGTTATAATAATCCACCGCGTGTCGTATAAATTTTTATTTCTTTCTGTAAGGACAGCTCTGATAAAGTTCCTTTTCTCAAATCAAAGAATACGAAATTGCTCAACAAAATATTCAACACAATCAGGGACTCCACCGGGTAATTCATAATACCGCAAAGTGGTGACGCTCTAGGGCATTGGCGCGCAGTCCTCAGCGCGAAACCCCCTCAAAACTGCATAATTCGGCGGGCGCGCGCTCGCACTTAATTCCCACCTACTCCGCTCGCGTACACACACATATATACACAGAGAGAGCGACGAGGCGGAATCCCAAGAGCCTCAACCTCCGTCTCCTCAAGACGTCGCTATATACACCAGCCTGCGCGCACCGTGTGCCCGGGAGCTATCGCTCAAAGTCGCTCGAGAGAGATCGCGCTAGTCCTCTGAGAGAGAGTGCGGCGTCTACACGTCTGCAGCAGCATATCTCCGATATTCCGCGGGACGCACGTACGGCGCTGCAGCACCGCGCGTCTCTCGCATTGTCGTCGATCCGAGCGCGCGGCAGCTGAATCGCCCGGCGAATAATTGAGCGCGAGCGTGTGTAGTGCTAGTCACGCGTGCGAGAGGAGAGGAGACTACTACTATACGTTCGATACTGTACTGTGAGGGAGTGTAGGTGAAGCGAGAGTTGGGCCAAGATGTTGCGAGTAGGGAAGTCGAGATCTGCGCCTGATCGTAACGCGCGCGTTATATACGAGGTGCGGAACTAAGCGCAAGTTTATTGTAATTGCAGTCAGGCATTTGGAGGAAATTATTGTTACAATAATTGCGAATCTCGTTGGAGGCTTGTGCTAAGCTAACCATTTGGAAATTATAGTTGTATAATTGTTGAAGTGAATATTAACTACTGTGAATTTAAACTTCTGTTCCATTATTTTTATACTATATTGTATCGCCGAAAAGAAAGATCGCGCGAGAAGAGGTGAAATTTCAGGAGCTACCGACTCTCGGGCCAATTCTACAAGACATTCTCTTCCGGCGTTTCAATTTTCCACGTATCCTCTTTACACAAAAAGATCTCTCTCATCTTTTCGCGTTTTCCACCTCTTATATACTCCTCTCCTGCACACCCGCCGTTTCTTTTAACACCGCCTCTGTATATCTTGGCAGACGAACGTATACGTACCTACATTTCGTGTTCTCTCTCTCTCTCTCCTACTCCGCAAGCGCAAACGTTACGAGAGCTATACGAGCTCGCTCGACGTACGTGCCGTACATCGCTTGACAATCGCGTGCGCGAAAGAGACGCGTGTAGAGCGAGAGTGCAGAGGCAGAGGAACGAGCTGCAGTAGCACGGCGGTGCACACATGCGGGCCTCTCTACATACGCGCGCGCGCACACGCACGCGAATGACGGGCATTCGAGCGAATGGCGACCAATCAGGTTGATTGGCCCACCGGTATTTACATTTCTGCGGGAGGAACGTATACGCCGACCTGCAGGCAGAGAGAATTCGAGGGCGAGCGCGGTATAGAGGAGAGAGAGAGAGGCAGACAAAGAGGAAAGAGAACGACGACGAGATGAGGTACAATGAGGGACTACTGCACACTGCAGCCGCGTTAAGCGCGCGAGAGCGAGTGAAAGAGACGGATGGATTAATAATTTTCTATATTAGCCGGGGCGCGAGAACCGAGCGAGCGCGCGAAATTTATGACGACGAGCAAATGAATATGACGGAATTTCGGAGCAGCGGCGGGCTTTTGGAAAATTTGGCTGCGAACTGATTCGCTGGCCCGATGCGATGGAAGTATCGACGTAATGATTGTCTATATAAGCGCGGATAAATCACGCGAGCTTTATGTAGCTCGTAATTAACTTTTATTAATAGCTTTATATACGCTGGGATATATGAATTATCGCTCATCGGAAAGTATTATATTGTTATACTTATAATTGCGCGAAAGTATATGAAAAGTATATATATCTCAATTAATTGGAAATTTAATTGAATCGGGCAGATTTAACGTTAAGAAGATTATTAGTGAATTTCCTCGGCAACGACAGCGTAATCGCCCGCGCGGCGATACAACTTTTTAAAGATTTAAGACCATCATACCTCCTCTAAGAACTTTAGATTTCCCTTGGGTACTCACGCCGAATAAAAGGATTTTCAAGTTTGCCGAAACGAAAAGCAAACGTTAACCGAGTCCAATTTCTGTAACGTCCTCGTCTACCGAAAGTTCAAGGCGATTTGCACAATGTCGTGTTATATATACACAACTTACACTGGAACAACGCAAGTTTAACACGACCTAATGGTATTCAATTATTTGTCTTAGGCACCATATACTCATTTTAGAACTTTTTTCTCTTTCAGCTATAGGATGAATCTCAATTTTCTCGATAACATATTATCTTCAGCACGCAGCAAGACGAATGAATCATCTCTTCATGCTAAAACTAGCTCTCTTCCAGCCGAGCGGACGTACCCATACGAGAGAGAAGAAAGAAGCTCGCAAGCCATGACATCGCGAAAATAGAGGACCTCGAGAGAGTAGAGCCTCAAGTCGCGCGCGCGTATGTGTACCTGGGCGAAATCAATTTTCGAGTTTGACGTGACGGCGGCGGCGGTGGCCCGCGGCTCTCTCTCTCTCTCTCCCTCAATAAGGCGCGACGTCGAATCATAATTTATGGATCGAAGGAGTTCCCGCAGCCGCGACGACTATACTGCAGCTATATATATGTATATGTGTGCGTTGTTCCGGGGATTTTAAGTTTAAATGGTTTGTTGGCTTTCGGCTTTGGCGCCCTCTAGCAGTGACGGATCGTTCTTGCGTCGGCGCGATACGTCGCAAAATTCCCGGAAGTTGGATAACCGACATGACGACGAGGAAGACGACGAGGAGAGAGGAATTGTGCCTCTGCCACCGCCGCCGCCGTAGTCGCGCGATATTTGCCGAAGATGATTGGTGTTTGTTCTGTGGGAGTGTTGCGAATTTTTACCGGAGGATGAGACAATGTTGAGTTCTCAGTATGGCGTGTGCAGTCATTGTTAAAAATCATAGGAGTTAGAAGAAAATGATAAAAATCAGCGATCGGTTTGTGTAAAATAAAAAGAAAGTTTAGTTTTACAACTCACCGAAGAACCCATCGCTTATCTGTCCGCACCACGCAAAAAAGAACGCATACCCGATATTCAGCAACTCACCTGCAACAGAAAAAACAGAGAACGATTAATTAAAGTCAGAAAAAAACAAAGATATATGTATACAAGCGCATTTTTCATCCACTCTAACAGGGCCAATAAAATCGACATGTCATTAACAAATTCAGTATGTGCGCCGCAGCGGAGTTTAGAGCGAACGAGCGGCCCGAAGCGTACGCACTTAAGGACCTAATCGCCCACTAATAATAATCTCGCATGTGCGCGCGTGGGCCCCCATGAACTGCAGAGGCCGCGCGCGTCCTCACTCGGCCGCGACTATTTGCATACGTAAATTAAGTGAAATGTTCGGCGTGTCGGGCGCCGAATTATTCGACGAAGATAGGCGCAGAGACAAAGACGGCAAAAAGCCGCGAGGGAGAAGGATAGAGAGAGGAGGAGGAGGACACACACGCGTGCGGGAAACTGCGGCGATGGGTATGAGGGAAGCGGCTTTATTGGTACTTGGTATTTAGAGCGGGATTTTAACCCGCATAATTAAATAATAATGGGGGTAAATCAGTTTCACGGTGCCAT
Organism: Torymus auratus; assembly: GCA_900474315.1. Classification (NCBI taxonomy): domain Eukaryota; kingdom Metazoa; phylum Arthropoda; class Insecta; order Hymenoptera; family Torymidae; genus Torymus; species Torymus auratus. Next base: position 90,714 of record UXGD01000093.1, read on the forward strand.
TCTTGTTATAATGCCGTAACATCGACAGTTTACATATTAATGAATTGAGAATAATAAAGTTCCGGCGATAAAATTTTAGAAAATTGTATATTTTCGTGACATATTATTTTTTGGTTTACAAAGAATAATTTACGTTTTACATTTTGATGTAATCTTTAAATTTTGAACCAAACATCGCAATTTTGAAACAACATCAGCATATATAATTCTTCCCGACATACGTTTGTTAATTTTTCCAGGTAGCCTAGAACACCCACAGTAGTCGCATCAACACCAGGGCGTGCGCGCAGCAACAGCCGGAGCAGCAGCAGCTAAAAACGCCCTATAAAAGAAAGGTAAAAAAGCTGGCCCGAAGAAAAGCTAAAAGAGCGCGCGGGGATAAATCAGCCCGGTCTGAGACCACCCAACATCACTCGTCGCTCGGTGAAAGAGAAAAAGACCAACTGTGTACCAGCACCACGCGCATGTGAGATAGGCGCATCCGTTTAGGCGTGAAACGGCATCGCAAAACCCGTCGAGAGCGAAGGTGGAAGGTATATACGCCAGGCGGAGGAGTAGGAGGACGGGACGTGGGAGACATTAAGCCCCGGCTGCCGTCGTGATAGCCGCCGCCGCCGCTCCTGTTGACGCTTTAAGGGGGTTAATTGCACTTTTATCTCTCCTCTCCGCTTCTCTCTCTAATCGTGTATAGAGCTGCTGCTGCTGCTGGCCCTTCAGCCCCGCCCCAACGCCAGTGATACCAGCAGCAGCTTCTCTCTTTTGGCCCGCGCGTTCGCTCTCTTTCCGCCCCGTCGTTTCCAATCGCTCGTCTCTCCCCGGCGACGGTTACTCCTTCCTCTCTCCCTCGCTCTTGGATGTTGCTCTGCCTTTGCTACCTTTTTCGGACGCGCGCGTATACGTCCTTTTTGGCCGCTTCTTTTTAAACAGGAAGGGGGAGGAGGACCCGGCGAAGAAGTTACGGAGATGAAGAGGGAGAGAGAGCGAGCGAGCGAGTCTTTTTGTTTCGACGAACCTTTTTTTTCTCGTTTGCTTTGGTTCTGTTGGTAGGGAGAGCTTTTCTAAAGAGATTTTAGGGCTCGAGTTTAAGAAAGTCCTTAATTAGTAACATATAACGTTGAATAATATTCGATTGATTTATAGTACATATACGTTGGGAGAAGAAACTAATTTACTTTTAAATACATAACGTATTCTAGTGTATCGATTTATTATGCGAACAATGCGCGCGCGGAGTTTTAAAATGCGAACGATAATAATTCAAGCGAAGCGAACGGAAACTTTATTTTAACATGGAAAACAATCTTCATTATTTATCTGATCAATAGTCAATTACACAGGAGCTAACGCAATCCAGAAAGGAAATAAGCTCGCGGGAATTGCGCACGTATTCTCTGCCCGTTCGATTATCCGTTTTTTCCCGTGCGCTCGCAAAAAAAAGGCGCGACAGAGAGAGCCAACCGTGTCGCCGGATAGAGAGACGCGAGCGCAGCGCAGCCTCTCCAATCGTATCTACATTTGACTACTCGTTTCCTACCGCGAAAGCGAGGGACGCTCGCAAAAAAGGCCAGGAATCGAGAGAATAGAATAGCCACCGTCGCCCCCATCCTCTCGCTAGTCATTTCGCGCAAACGAGTGGACGCGGGAGCAGCGGCTGGAGCGGGAGAGAAAAAAAAACGAGAGCGAGGGGGGCGAAACGAGATATAGCAGGAAGGGAAAATGGCTCGCGGCTGCGGCGACAGGCCGTCTTCATTAAAGCTGCCCGCGCTAGCCAAGGGGGTATTGAGTTACGAATTCGGCGGCCAGAGAGGGAGGAGAAAGAGAGAGAGAGAGCTGCAGCGGCGATAGCGCCAGCAGCTCATAACGAAAAGTTCTACGGTGGCGGCGGCGACTGTCGGGAGGAAAAAGGGTGGAACGGAAAGGGATAGGACGGGGGCGCGGTGACGACGACGACGACGATAGCGTGGCGCGCGACGGGAAGGGTGATTGATCGAACGTTTAAAAGGACTCATTATGCTCCACGCTAGCGCGGTCAAGGACTGCACTCGAGAGAATTTTAGGAGGAGATTATGCGTGACGGCGCATGATTAGGATGAAGGATCTCGGGGCTATTTTTACGAGCTTTCAGCTCCCTCTCGAGGTCGTGTTATACTGCGCGCGTGCACGCATTGAAATTTTCGTTACTGGAGGGGGAGGGACCGTTAAACATTTTATACCTAATGTCGCTTTGATTAATACCTCCTGCGTGTCGCATATAAATACGAGGTTATTAAAGGATTAAAATGGCTGAATATGCTGATATTGATTTTGCATAAAATTTAAATGTAGCAAAATAAAAGCATAAATCTTATTTATACTACCCTGCATGTGTATATCTTATACTATACTCTTGAAAAGTGTTACAAAGAATATACAAAGTATATATAGGGACTGGATACTAGAAATTTCGATCTCATAAATTGAAACACTGCCGCGCGCGCAGTGTGGGCCCCCCGCTTTAATTTCAGCAATGTCAAAAGCGCTCCGAACGTACGCGCGCTCGCGCACGAACGAAGGAAAAAAAGGAAGCTATATAGCCGGGCCGCAGGCACGAGGCAGCAGCAAGAGCGAAAAGCGGCCGGCTAATTAATAACTCGGCGTAACAAGGAGCAGATGGAGCGCTACAGCAAGGGAGAGCCGAGCGAAACCGAGCTAGTATAGCCGGGGGTGGAGAGAGAGAGAAAAGGGGATCCAGCGCGTAAATGCAGCCGCAGATATCGGCCTTCTTTCCCATTATCGCGCGCACGTGTGGTCCGGATGATGGTCGCGTGCCGCCTTCGCGCGTTATTAGTGTATAGCGAAAAGTCGCAAGTAGGAAGCCAGCGATGAGGGGGGGGATGAGTGCACTGACCGGAAAATGTAATAATTGCGCTCGAGGGTTGCGCGAAGAGAGGCTCGAGTGTGGGTCGAGGTAACGAGGCGATTGGGTGAATTTTGATTCCTTTTTTTGGACGAAGCTTGTTGCGGGAATGGTGTTGTGTTCAGTGGCTGGGGGGCCGAGGTTACTTGGAGGCGAGTTTTAATAAACTTTGGTAATTACTCTACTGTTACATTTCCAAAATGAGGCGGTTGCCAACTCATTTGCTATACATAGATCGACCAACTTTGTATAATTATTGTTCAATATAATTATGTAATACTCGTTGGTTTTATAATTATCAGCTCCTGTAATATTATTGTGACTTTATAATCGAACTTGCCCAAAACAGTATATATAACCTATTACTATACATCTTTCAAAAAGCTCTTAAAATAGCTCTAAAAAATAGAAACAATCCCGAAACCGCTTACACCCGTATATACCGCGAACAAAATAGCACCTTGGCCCCTTCTTCGCTCCCGTAATTGCAGCCAGTGCTGCTGCTGCTGCCCGCGCGCAATGTCGTTCTCTCTCGCGCCCGAAGTCGCTCTACTCGGAAGCGTGAAAATAAACGGCCGCCGCGGCGGGCACTTCCGGTGCTGCTGCAGCAGTGCAGCATGCATATATACGCAACTACGACCGCGACGAGCGACGTCGCGGTCCTTTGACTTCTCTGATTGACGCGTCGCGCGCGCTCTTTACGACTCGTGTTTTCACTCGGTTTCTTAATGATACTTTGAAAGTTTTGGCCCGCTCTCTCTCGGCCCTTTTCTCTCTCTCTCTCTTTTTGCCGCGTTTGCTGTAAAGGGTGCGCTTTAATGAGGCAACGTTTAGGGACGCGAGATTTTAATGGAGATAGACGCGGCCGGACGCCGTTGCAACGCGGGTATTTTCGAATGGAGCGACGCATTACTCATTCATGTATTCGACGCGGTTTTCGGATTCTTCGACGGTATATACCTTTAAAGCAAGGATTTTCGGTGATATGCGCCAATTAAGATCGACGCAGGGAGATACAGCGCGCCGAGTTATGCTTGTTCTTACGCCGTAAAATTTGTAATTTAGCCGCACGGTCTGCATCAGCGTCGCATGTGGTCGCGGTCGCCCGAGGTGTAGTTCTGCGCCTTCTTTACATCGATACCTATAATATACCGTAAAAGAAAAAAGGGGATGCGTATCGGAAAAAGCTCCGATTGTATCTGCGGTATCATCAAACGGTCGTAACATAATTTTTCTTAAATTCCCATTGAATATCAGAATGAGCGTTTAAAGCGAGCGCGTAAATATTAAACTCGCGGCTCGGTTAAGTGTTTCTCTTAAGGCTCTCGCGAAATTTACTGTAAATGCTCTTGAATGGAAGCTCGAGTAGTTACACGCAGCGTGTGCAGAGTTATTGCCATGGTAACATAGTCTTACGAGGCGTGCACTTATGAATATGATATGCCACGCTTATCAAACTTGAATACAGAACAGGGAAATGAAATCCCGAAGTACATGTATAATTCTTGCATGCGCGCGCGGCTGCACTTTATCAAACTCCCGGAATATTCTAGATCCAGGCCCCGCCGCCGTTGAACGCTGCTCCATTGTAGTACTTGTGCGAAATAATTGCCCTCTGCCTACTCCTCGACTCTTCTGGGAACGTTGCAATTCGCCAAGGATCAGCTCTTGGCATCGCTGTAGATAAAAAAAGCAACAAAAACGCCGCGTCGTCGCAGAGACGTATAGCATAGTCGCGGGCGATTCGGCAATCAGAAAAGGAACAAGAATCCTCCCGACACAGAGAGAAAGGATCTGTCTCTGTGTGCGTGTACACTCGGGTATAGAGGAACGAATCGACGGTACTACTCTACGCCGGTTGACCAGGCCAGAAAAGGTCCTTCTCTGTCTCTCTCTCTTCGATATCGCGGGCTTCGATCGAGTGGCTTAAATTCCCTCTGTCGAAGATACTCTCCTTGCTGCCGACTCCTTTTCTCTCCCCTTATACTTGTACCGCTTCACTCCACCTCCGCCGTGCACGCAAACTTTTCGCCGAAAGTTTTGATGTCGGCCAGATGAGGGGAGAGACGGGAGCAATCGATGATCCACACACGCACACGAAGGTATATATACGCTTATAAAGGAACTATATATATATACTGCAGGCAACGCGCGCGGTCGGCTGAGTGGCGATAAGGAACGAGTTTTTCGCGGCGCGCAGAGTATACGTCGTTTTATTTCGCCCTTTGAGCCCGCGCGCTAAACGCGCGATAGCGCGGCGGCGGCGGGCTACTACACCCTCATTCTCGATCGGCCGGATATTGAATGCTCTATCGCCTCTGTGCGGCGAGGCATCTCTCTCGTTTTTTTTTTCGTGCAGCGGAGACTTTATTGACAATATCGAGAGGGAGCTGAAAGTTGCCCTCGCTCGCGTTTTATGAGCACTTTGCTGCGCCGAACGATATGCTTTATATTTATTAAAATATGTATTTGGGTTATTGTATTTTTACGGCCCTGCGCGCGGTACGCGTAACGTACGATTTCTTTACGCTGTACTTATAAGTGGATGAGTGAGAGTTGGCGGGTGAGATTTTTTCTTATATATGTTCGAGTTTATGGTTGCGGTACTAATTATTAGATTACATTGATAAAGGGTAATGATGTGAAGTGTAGTGTATGATGTAAACAATTTTATTAGCAAGAATGTATAGGTATTATATGTACATGTATAAAGGTGACATAATAAGGAAAAAATTATAAAATTATTGCACCTTCACGTTATACTGTGTATTATTATTATTATTATCCATTTGTGTAAGTAATGGACGTACTTTCAAAAATATAGCGTGAAAAATAAATTTCATTAAATCTTCCCACTCTCACTCGCGTCACCCGGAAAAAATCGACAATATTTTACTGGATTCCCTACACCTCTCCGCCATATCTCTCTCTCGCTGCACATCAATCCGCCGGCTGTTTGACGAGAACACAGGAGAAAAAGGCGAAAGGGCAAGCGCTCGCTCACGCAACGTACATTGCGTGCCTCGGTAATTACTTTCTCTGCCCTCTCTATCTCTCTCTCTCTCTGCAAGCTTTACGAGAAATAAAGGACGACCGAAAGATAGAAACATAGAGGCTCGTCGTCTGCTCGCGCGTGTGTATACGCAAAACATCGAGGAAACGCAGTACAAAGGCGACGTTCGAGCCCATATTCCTTCGCCGCGGGGTGTCTCTCTCTCTCTCTGCCGCGCACTTTGAAGCGGTGTCAACTCGCCCTTCTTTTTTCCGCCCAGTGTGTGTGTGTCTCCGCCTACGCCTCCAACGTTTTTATCGGCGATTGGAACGAGGAAAAGTCAAAGAGCGGGCCATAGAGGGACGGAGAGAGTCGGGGTGTAAGCATGAAGGGATAAACGCAAAGAGAAGCTAAACGCGCGATGCCGCATATATGTATATACGGGTGGATGGGAAAGTTCCCGGATGTTTTTATAGGTGTCTGGCTAGTTTTGGGAAGCTTAAGGAAGAGATACAGTGACAAATGCATATTTTAAGTATTTTATTACTTTCCCAAGTATGTTTCTTGTTACTAAGTATACTTCGGTCAGCAATCCTGTATGCGTAACATTAATTTGAGTGTTTATTTACTAAATTGGATAATTTAATGATTTTCGAATAAAACTTTAGATTTAAGTAAAGATTAATGATGTTTATTTTAAAACTTTCGTACCATTAATACAGGACAAGCGCAAGTTTCGCGAGCGCACAAAACAAATATTTACTCGACATTTTTTTTAACACCGAGGTAGGCGCATATACGTAAGCAAAAAACTTGTTTAAATATAACGTCGAAGCATTATCAATCACTCGAGGACTTTCACATCCCTCGCGCAAGCTGTACACCGTCGTTGCTGCTCCAGCTCTCTGAGCGTTTCTAATTTAAAATTTACATCAAGAATCCATTAACAAAAATTAATCAAACCGCGCGCGCTCTGCCTCCTCGCCTGCGCTCCGCTAAACTCAATAACATTAAAAAAAGCAGCTAGTCTCGTCCCCCGCGCTGCCTCGTGCACCCTTAAGAAAAAAAAAGCGAAAGACAAATGAAAATGAAAACGCCGAACGCTCGCGAGCACACGGCGCGGAGGAGAAGATGAGGGAAAAAAACGAGAAAAAGAGAGTGCCCGATCAAAGGGGATTCTCGCGGTTCTCGGCGGCGGAAAATAGCGCGCGCGGCGATGCCAGCAGTATAGGGAGAGTGAGAGAGCGAACGATTAACCGTGATATGGCAGTTTTCCAAGTTTTACGATGCGTTCGCGTACCGTTTGATTTATTTTCACGTATACGCGCAAAAAGCGCTGCGTCGATCTCTCTCTTGCTCCTTTCCGTCGTTGGTTTTCTCTTTGCTCGTTCGTGGGGGGTAAAGCGAGATAGAGAGAGAATCGACAGATTGCAAAGTTACGTGCTCGCGTACACGTGTGTGTATGTTATTGAAAACGATTCTTTCAATTTCGAGGGAATGACTACTGGTGTATGGGGCAAAAAAAAAAATGAGAAGGTAGGGTAGGTTTCTTTGACTTTGCTGGGGTATAGGAAGGTTTTTCTATGTTTGATGTATATGCTTTACGAGATCGGTTGGGATAAAATATCGCGCCAGGCTTGGATATTTTGTGGATATGAAGCTTTGCAGGAAAGTTTTCAAAGACGACGTCGTAAAGAATCATTAATTAGCGCTGATACGCAGAAGTCCCATACACAGCGGAATTAAATGTGTCACCGTATTCAGCTTGGAGATCTTTACAAATTCGATGTGTGAAAGCTACACCTTTTTAACCCTATCAGATATTATTGCAAATATTTTACCGTAAAAGCTTTGCGCATTGTTACCCGCAGACTATTCACCTCAAAGTAAAACTGCTCATTCAATATTTTTGCGAATTTCATTCGCCTTCAAACAGCCGCTTACATTATACAAGCCTAACTTGTATTAACAGCCAATTGAGCTAAACGAGAAAAAATATCCGTGGCCCATTCAGGCCTCCGCAGATAAATTCTCACGCGAACGAGCACGGACAACTTCCTCTCTCTCTCTCGCACTTATTGAAAAGCGTATTCTTTCAATTTCGCGAAGCGCGAGGAGCTTATAATAATAATAATACCCGCGCATGCACGCGTGTGCAAAAGAACGAGTTTCGCGCGTACAGGCAATAGAAACACGTTTAAAAGCGCGAGGCTCCGTTTCTTATTACATCGCGAATGAGAGAGAGAGAAAGAGGCAGCTTTCGCGCCGGCGCGCGTATATAATTTACACTTCGAGTGCGAGCCGAAAGGCCGAAAGAGGAATGTCCGAGCGAAGAAAAAAGGAAACGAGACGAACGCGGAATATAACCAGCAGATCCTCTTTCTTTCGGCCGAAGAAAGCCGTAAATATCCCGGAGCGGGGAAAGCGAGGCCCTACCGCTGCTGCAGTTTTTAAATCACTCAGCCGTCGAAGGGTCGCCGTCGTCGCCCATTGAGCCTCGAACGAGCCGTCGAAAAGTCTCTGACTCGGCGGGAGGAAAAAGCGATAAATAAAAATAAAACGCCGCTCGCGCGAGATGCACTTGCCGCGCGAACTTATCCGCCGGCGGCGGCGGCGGTCGAGCGCATTCATATGCATATAGCGAGACTCCGGCTTACGGCGCGACTTCACCTTCCTCCATTTAAATCAAGTTCCTTTTCTTCGGCGGCCCAACAATGGCGAGCCTCTCTATTCATCATAATATTCATGATCGCTCATTCGTCACACAGCGAAACGCCGCCACCACTGCCGCCCCGACGGTTTTCTCTCTCTCTCTCCTAGGACGCGGGCGACGACGTTGGCGTGCTTAATTCGCGACGTAGATAGGTGCAGCAACTCGCTGCGTAGGCTTCGAGCGCATAGTATGTGTGTGTGTATATATAGAGTGAGAGACGCCAGCGGAATACTGATTGACGTGGGAGTGAGGATAGTTCGCCAGCTCGCGCCGGGCGCAATGACATTTTCCTGATTATCCTTATTCCGCGAATATGCGCGCGGCGCGTGTGAAGTTGGGGGATTTCGTTAGTATTAGACGACCGAGAGGGTGGAATATGCCAGCAGCAGGCGCGAGCTGCGTTTTAAGTGGGTTTTGTTGCAGGTGAGAGAGATTGGGAGAAGAAGTTTCATTTAGGCGGGCGCGCGCGTGCGGGAAGACACGAAATTGCGAGTGCCGAATGGTCGTCAAACATTGACTGATAAATGGCGGGGCGTAAATCGCGAAACCGGTATGCGGTACAGTTGTCGTCATTGAGAGCGAGCAAAATTAAATTAACAAAGTGGTTTTTCGACTGGGAGAGGAGAAGGAGTTGGAATAAGTGTGGAATATTGATTAAATAAAGGATGTTTGCTATGGCGATGATGCGTTTATAAATAAGGATTCGATTGTTCTATTGTATTTATATATCAACGACACGCATAGATGCATACGTAAAAGTTCGCGATAGAATATTTAAATACGACGATGATGTAAGAAAATAAAATCTTGGCTGACTATATTTGAAATATTTAAAGGAAAAATATAGAATAGCATGCGAGCCGCAGTCTATTTGCTCGTTAATTATTTACAAGTGTCTCGTGCAGAGCAAAAATACGAGATAACAGTGATGACTCGAGAGACGACTATGCGCGCGTCGTTCACCGCGAGTCAAGTATTCTCAAACACTCAACACGTGCGCGACCGAGTCCCCATGCCATCTGTTTCCTGTCACGAAAATGCCCACAGCGCACGCATACGTATAGCCTATACTCCTCTAGCTCGAGGCGTACACACACTCTCCGTCTGTACCTACGAAACAAAATAATCCTTATCTCATCGGTCGAAAGTTCAGTCGAACGTTGCGCGCGAGCAAACAGGTCGCACTGCGAAACTTGCGCGAAGTAAGAGTATAAGAGAGAGAGAGAAACAAATATAGAGAGGCGCGGCGTAGGCCAGAAAATAATGTCTCCGAGCGCGAGTCAGGCGCTTTTTTACGATGCTTATCAAATGCAAATCCTATTTTATTGCGATTGGAATTCTTATTAGACGCCCCTCTTTCCACTTTTTTTTAGCGGAGGAGACAGAGAGAGGCGTAAGAGGATTTGCGAAAAGTGCCTGCTGCAGTGCCGCGTGTGCGTAAAACTCGGTCTCTCGCCTGCGCGCGGCCGAGACGATCTTTACTTTCTCTCCGGGCGTATATTCCCTTGCCATTTCCGCCACGCTTGTTTGTTGTTCCGTGGATTCTCCGGGATTTTTTTTCTCCCTCACCACGAACATTTAGGGTTTTTTATGTGACATTTTTATATTTGGGTTAAGAGTGCGTGTGTGCGTTCGAGCTTAAAGGTTCGCGAATTAATGCAGGAAGTTTTTGCATTCCTTCGAATATACGTGTATGTTTGTGCGGAGGGATTATAATTGATTTGTTGGACGAGCAAAGCCGGCGCGTATACGGGGGTGAACTTAATTTTAATAAACCGTAATGAAGATTGGCTTAACCTCGTGCATCGCGTAATATCAAATATGCTTATTTCACGTTTATTAAATGCGCGCGCGAGCATTTAATTGAAAGTACGAAAATGAAATTCGTTGATTTTATATAACGCTAATTAATATCGAGATACGGCATGTTTATTATATATAAAAATCGCAATTAATTTTGATACTTTGAGCGGTCAGAATTAACAAGAGCAGATATTATTGTTATTTGCGCTCAAATCTACAGTCTATACATATATAATTGAATTTCTTTTTATGCAGCATAAATTCACTGCCGTAATATGCATATTCCAGAAATGTTCAATTTCAAAGCAAGATTACACATCTAATCTCAAAGACAATATAAGTACAGCGACAAACTTTCCAGACACACAAGTATCGTCTTATAAGAGAACACGTCGCTACATCCTCGCTCTCGCGCGCCTACGTACACTTCGCTCTTCCTCTCTCTCTCGTTCGCTATCCCGATGTATCTCTCCCTCCCTCTCTCCATTGTTCACTTGATCTCATCATACCTGGCCGCCCTTATACACAGGCGCGTCGTAAAGCGGCGCTGCTCCGCTCGTGTACGCCGGCAGCTCGTTCGGATTCCGGTGTGTGTCAACCGAAAATCCCGCGTTGCTGCTGCTGCTGCTACTCTACCTGTATCTATAGCGTCGTCCCCGTTGCCGTCGTTATTATTGCCGGGGCTCGCAATCAAGCAGCTAACTCGATTAGACGCGTCAACCAATCAGGGCCGAGGGAGAGAGCCGCCACCAGCAAGCCAAGCCTCAACTTATGAAGTCTGGAAAGTCGAGGCAGAGAGGGAGAGAGGGGCTACTTTCGCGCGCGGCCGAGCCACTGCACACTGCCACTTTGTTAATTTGTCGCGCACTTCAGCGGCCCGCTTTTCCGAAACGTAGTTTGCTTAATTTTCGCGGTGAGACGCGCGCACTAGCAGCCACTTGTTCTCCTTCTTTCTTCTTTCTTCGCGCGATGCTCAGTTCTTTTTGTCAGGAGTTCTGGCGTTTGTCGGACGAGTTTTATCTAATGAACTGTTTGATAAATTTAAGGATTGTTCGAAAGTGGTCATTGTAGGTGAAATTCGTAAGCTCGATAGAAATATGTTAATCCGATATTTACTGATAATGATTCGACGGATAAGAAAGTGGAATCGAATTTTAGTACGAAAGGAATTTTAGTATAATATTCTATTATCGCTCGTAATTGCACGTACGTTAACAGGAAGTGGAGAAAGCTCGTAATAAAATCAAACGTTAATCCTCTCTAGCTTGACAACCACATAATCGTATACGATCCTTATGCTAATTACCGTAATCCCCTCAAGAGAACCCTAAGGACAATCAGGCATCGCTAATAACAGAAAATCGAAGCCTGCAACGCCATTAACCAGTCTTAAGATAAGATCCCGTCGATCCCCGATCGCCTCGTGCTCATATACATACATACACGCGCGGGACGATACGAGCAACAAGCGCACGCGCTCCGAGGACAAACAAACAAAGGGCGAAAAGGAAGAAAACGTGGACGACGACGAGAGAAGCTGCGTTCGTGGAGAAATGAGCGGTAAAAGCCGCTCCGTTGCTGTGTGTATGTGTATGTGTGTGTGTGTGTGTGTCACGAGCGTGAAACGAAGGGAGGGACAACGAGTTTCTCGCGTAAAAGCGCGTGTCGCCGCCGCCGCTCCTGCGCGGGGTATATCAAACCGCCCGCGTGCCCGGAATTCTTGGCGTAATTGCGCCGCGAGCGCGTGCTGGACGATTGCATTTTTCTATCCCCCTCCCGCGTGTGTATGTGTATGTATACGCAGGCGGCAAAAAACACCAAGGTCTTTTCATTTTTTTGTCGCCTCTCCGTGAGCTTTTTCTTTTTTAAGCATGCTTCTCGGCATGCTCCGAGGAGAGAGAGAGAGAGAGGAGCGACCGCGTGTTTTTACCCGCGACCTTAAATTTATGTTTATCAAAGCTCGGTCTCGTGAAAATGATAAATCTGGCTAGTATGTGGCGACGTCGAAGAATTACTAGGGCTTCGCGATACTGCAAGATTAATCTTGATATTGTATTGTCTTGCCTCAATATTTAAGACAATAATTCATACAATATTTAGATACAGTTTTCGATACAATATCAAGATTGTGGTGTCAAGAATCTTGTCTTGTCTTAAAAATAACTTAACATTTTCTAATCGTAATAATTTATCGAAATAATCATAAATTCATAACTCAATAAACTTCGGTATT